>PVJL010006042.1:0-37481 GCA_004026885.1 Lyroderma lyra | reverse complement strand
ACTCCCATGTTCCTAGTTCTGAATAGCAGGGCCATCCTCCTGGGCCTGCCACACATGGGGTGTCCAATATTTTAGAACCTACTAAAGAGAGATTAAAAACGCTGTAACCCAGATAGTCCCACTTAAAGAACTGAGGAATAGCAACACTGTGTTCAACAACAGTCAAATATTTGGGGGCAGGGGGCAGTGTATATATGAGGACTGTCTGGAAAAAATCCTCTATTTTTCATATCACATGGCTGGATAATCTCCGGACAGCCCTCATCCATCAGCTTTAACTACAGATGCAAAGACGATCCATGTTTGAACCATATACACTGACAGCTTGAAAGCTAGTTATTAGAAAATTTTATGTCAAAAACTAGAGTGTGGAAATATACAGCATTGTATTCTGTAGGATTTACCAACCCACTCCCAGCATGTGATGTCAATAATAAAAAGCTAAACTAACAGAAATTTACCGTTCCATAGGAAGATTAGCATCAGTGGAAAACTACCCACTCAGGGCAGCCCTGATCAAGACACTCTCCACAGCTGCAGGAATTCCAGACCTCTCTAAGGTGTGTGCACATCAGAGTTTGCAATGTGCCCAGAAGTGTTAATGGCCATGGCTGCTTACGTTTTCGTCATAATAATAGCTGACACCTCTGCTATGCTTGTTCTGGGCCAGGCACTGTTAAGCATTTTAACCTTTGCAATGTCTCAATGAAGTTGGAATGATTATTATCCCCATTTTACAGACAGGGAAATGGAGGAACAAATTTTAGGTAACTTACCCAAGGTCACACTGACAGTGTTCAATAAGCTCTAGAAACACCCTCATCTTTCTTTAGGAATACCCTCTTTTAGCAATTCTTAATGATTCAGTTGATATATTATGAAGATGACTTTGGTTATGAAAAATGAAACATTCTGGATGGTTTCATCATTGCCCTGCAAGACATATGAAAGGACCAGCTTTGGGATGTGCTGTCTGTCAAGAGGCCCCTGTGAGTCACAAGACTTAGAGCCCACCTTTAGAATCCCTGATGGAGGGGGTGAACATGAAGGACCTCTCCCTCGAAATGCCCCACCATAGGATTTATGAGACGGGTTCTTCCTGGCATCTGCCAGGACCAGTTCACTCCTCCAGAGTGCGCTCTAGCCCCTCACGGGCTCCTGGCTCACAGTCCTGCCCCTGATCTTAGAGGTTCTCAAGCACCTTTGTGCAGTCTGGGTCGGGAGGACACAGTCACCACTCAGAGATGGCCCTCCCCCCACAGTAGGCTCGTCTTGCAAGGGCACAGGGTAGAACACAACAAATGGATGTGAGCCCTGCTCTTGGAGTGTTGGTGGGAGCCACAGGCCTTTGGGGACAACTTAAGCTTCCCCCTTCCAATTCTTTCTACATTCCAAAAAAGTGGAATAATATTTGTGACCCTGTTGTGACTGGGTCCCCTTTGCTTAGGTCCCACTATTTCAATTGTTACCCAGTCTCAGAATTTCCTCACGAGACACAACTGACTCCATCTCTAAAGGTACTGATTTTATTAAAAGTGTCTTGGGGGGTGCAAACTGGAGCAAGGGTGGCAGGTGTCATGTATGGTGCTGGAAACTTCACATCGTCTCCCGAGTAAGCCCCCAGGGCCTACCTGAAGCTCTGAGCCTGTGCTCCAAACCGCTGAGGTCAAATCATACACCACCACCACTCCTCTCCCCTTTGCAGAAAAGCTAAGAGGAGTATTCCCCTCTCAGGGAGAAGCCAAGGTCAGCTCTCCCCGTCAGGGTCAGGGAAGGCAGGAAACACAAAAAAGGCAACCTCAGATTTGCCCGCCAGATATCAAAACAAGCCATGCAAATAAGCACATGAAGAGATGTTCACCATCGATAGCCATTGGGAAAGGCAAATTAAAACCATGCGAAACACATACTAAAATAGCTAAAATAAAAAACACTGAAAGTGCCAAAGGCTGGTGAGGATGGGAAGAAACTAGACCTCCCAGACATTGCTGGTGGGAATGTAAATGGTTCAGCCACTCTGGAAACCCACCTGGCAGTTTCTTAAAGAGTTGAACATATACTTACTGTAGAACCCAGTGACTAGACACCTGGGCATTTATCCTAGGGAAACAAATCTTAGGTTCACATCAAAACCTGCACACAAATGTTTATAGCAGCTTTACTTGTAATAGCCCTCAAATGGAGCAGCTGTCCATCAATGAGTGAATGGTTATACAACTTGGTAGAGCTAGACTATGGGATAGTATTCAGCAATCAAAAGGGACGACTACTGATAGGCAGGACAACTGAGAAGAATCTCCAGTTCATTTTGCTAAGTGGAATAAAAAAGCCAAAGTCAGTCCCCAAGTTTCTGTACTACATGATTCCATTTATATAATATTATTAAAATGACAAAGTTATAGAGATGGAGAATAGATCCATGGATGCCAGGGGTTAGGAGGTGTGACATAAAGGGCCAGCGTGAGGAAGTTCTTGGATGCGACAGAACAGTTCTGTATCTTTATTGTGGTGTGGTTATATGAATCTAGAAATGTTATAAAGTGTCATGGAACTATATAGGGCCCAGCACAAATAACATTCCCTTTTATGAGCTGGTGATCTATACCCAAATCATAAGCATGTAATTCTGTAACATAACAATATCGTAACTACATTTACATAACTATTTTGAAAAGGGTATTACTTCTGCCAGACCCTGTATCTAAAGATAAAAATAGGAGTTCATACAAAAATGGGTAAAATTTGAGGAATCTAGTCAATTATATTGTGCCAGTGGCAATTTCCTGATTTTGATAATTTATTATAAATATGTGAGATGTCACCATTGGAACAAGCTAAGTAATGGATACATAGGACCTCTCTGTTGGAACCTCTCTGGACTATTTTTACTTTCTTGTGAGTCTAAAATTACTTCAAGGTAAGGCATCAACAATAACAACAAAACATGCCATGAAGCTAGATTCATATTTTGTCAGAGAAATGGACAAATCCATTAGTGAAGAGAATGCAATAGTGTTTCTCCAAAATGCCTTTGTATTATTCCACTTGTGGTTTATAAGATTTCTAAAATGGCACATAAAAATATTGGTCATTTCAATAGTTAAGCACTTATTTTAATGTTTACTAGAAAAAAATTTAAACCTATTATTTTATGTGCTTAGAATGAGGCTAAAGTAGGTAATTAATTTTAAAATGTATTATGCTAAAATATTAAGTAACTAAATGGAACATGAATATAACAGACGTGATGAAGATAGTATTAAAATGACTGGATATTGGGAAGCAATGGAATGAAGAATGCAGAATTAGACCTATGGGTAGGTAATGATGGAGTTTATGATCAAGAGTACATTCTAAATGTGAAAGAGTTGGTCTAGTCTGTAAATGGAGTTAAGTAGATTGATGTCTATAAATTATCTGTTTGGAATAAAATTAAGTTTATTCCTGTCTCACATCATAAATAATAAGTTTCAAATGAATTAGAGAGCAAATCATAGACTATAAAATGATAAAGTCACTAAAAGAAAATATAGGAGGGTATTTTTATAATCCTAAACTTGGGAGGAGCTTTCTAAGCAAGATACAAAACTGGAGTGTAAAATGAAAAATGAAGGATGTATTTGACTATATTAAAGCTAAAAACTTTTGTATGACAAAAGCACCGAAACTGAGGTAAAATACAAAAAAAAAAAAAAAAAAATTGAAGAAAATACTTTTTTAAAAGGCAAAGAAATAATATCCAGAATATATAAAATGCAATTACAAATAAATAATTATTTAAAATGGTAAATAGTCTAGGAGAAAAAATGCTCAAGGAATTTATCTGGGCCATTCACAGAAAAAGATTCCAAATGGCCAATATGAAAAGATAAGCACAGCTTCACAGAAACAAGGATAATCCAAGTTCAAGCAAAAACGGAAAATCATTTATCTCCCATAAGATTGGAAAAACATTAAGGACGATTAATAAAGCAATCATTCACTGTTGGTAGCACCGTAAATTGTCATGACTTTTCAAGACTGCACTTGTTAAGATTAAAGGCACACGCAATTTTATTTTAGTAAGTACTTACTCAGAAAAGCACAGGTCATGGGTTCCAATGTTGTAGCAAATATCCATATATAAGGATGTTTGCTGCGACATTGTTCAAAATATTGAAAATTTGAAACCATCCTCAATGTTCACCACAACGGAAGTAAATGAACAAATTATGGAATTCCATACTATAAAATACCATGTAATTAAAAGGAATGATGCAAAATCTACATGAAATAACATTAAGTGAAAGTTATAGAGTAATATTTATAAAACTATACCATTTATGTTAATAAAACAACTGTATATATTCAACCATTCAACCTATCTTTTATAAGCACCTACTATGTATGTGCCAAATTTTATTCTAGAGTCTGGGGATATATAAATGAGCAAAATAAATAAAGTCTATGTTTCCATAGACCTTGCACTGGGGAGAGAGACAGATGATAAATTTTAAAAACTAACATGTAAGGTAATGATAAATGTTGGGAGGACAATGAACAAGATAAAGAGATACTATTGACCCTCTCCAAATAACCAAAACCCATTAACCATAGTGTGTGTGTGGCTATTTTAGCAAGGGTGGTCAGAGGTAGCCACCCATCAAAGTCAAGTTAGTGGATAATCATGAATGTTGTTTATCACTGTTTCCACCTCTTTTGAAATTAGATATGACCCCATGACTTCTTTTAGCCAAGAGGAAAGGATGCAGTCATTTTCAGGTGAGCACTTTAAAATCTGGTTTATAACGTGCCACCCCCTCTACCTGCCACTGTGATGGTCCAAGGTGGAGCTTCATCCCTGGGTTTCTGAGTATTAAGCTGAGCCACTGCCCACTTAAGATGCACTTATGAGGTGAGTGAGAAATACACTCATGTTTTATTAAACCTCTGAGATTTGGGGTTGTTTCTGCAGTAAAATCTAGCTCATCCTCACTGACACAGCCCCCTTCCCTGAATCATCGCTTTTGTGAATGGGGTTTGGGGGAGGCATCAGGAAGTAGGGACAGTTTTAATTCCCCGGCCTCTTTGCAGGTAGGCTCTTGTTAAGGTGAAATGTGTGAGTCTAGATGGAATGAGTCCTGAGTTTTGCTGCCCCTCAGGTCTTCTCAAAGAGGGTGAGCGTTAGGGGTCCAGGGGAGGGTGATTACGACCAAAGAGCTTCTGCCCTGGGAGAGGTGGTGAGCCCTGTTTGATAATAGTTAACTAAGGGAGTTCCCTGATGGTGTAGTGGCTAAGGCTTCAGCGCTGTCAGCGCTGCGGCCTGGGTTCGATTCCCAGCCAGGGAGCTACCCACATACCAAAAAAAAAAAAAAAAAAAAAAGTTAACTAAGGCTCTTGACCTCCAGGACCATTGTTACCACCTTCTGGTACCTCTCCCAAGAGACCCCCTCAAAGCCCTACCTGACTTCACTCCTTAGCACCCAGCAAAGTTCCTTTGCACGACAAGCTGTTAAGGTGCTATTTTTTAAGTGTGACAAGGTCCTTTGGGCCTTGATCTGAAAATATGATTACTATAAAAATTCTCAAGTTTATTGGGAAAATTAAAAATGAAAAATTAGTTAAGAAAAAAATGTTAAAGAATGAGGAGAAACTACCTGCATTATCACACAGCAAAGTATACTACAAATCTAGAGCAACTAAAATGGTATGATGCTGGCACAGGTATTATGAACCACATCCATGCATAAATGAAAATTTGGTATGTTATAAAGATGACATTTCAAATTAGTTGGAGGAAAGACAGAATTACTAAAGATGTCGCTTTTGGACAATTGGCTCATTATTTGTAATAAAGTAATTTATCTCACACTGCATACAAAAATAAACACAAGATGGATTAGAATTTTCGAGCAAAATATAAAGCTCTAAAAATGGAAAAAAGAGGAGTTTTTAAAAGGAAAGCAAATGACAGATTTGAAAACCTATGAATAAAAGCTTCTGCAGGATGAGACACAGTTAAAAGACAAATGACAGTTTGGGATAAAATATTCATAATGCATGCATAACAGTCTTAATTTCTAGTACACACAGTCTCTATAGACTGAAGAGTAAAGAGAAGCAGTTTAATGGGAAACTGAGCAAATTATATGATGGGTTATTCAGAGAAGGGAAATGCAAGCGGCTAATAAATATGAACAATATACTCAAGTTCAAAGGGAAACAGGGAAAATGAAAGTTAGAACTGCAATGAGATACATTTTTTTTTCTTTTCAGATGCCATATTTTATCTATCAGGCTAGGAAAATCGTGCTGGCAAAGGTAAGGGAAAATATAGGTTCTGTAGAGCTCTGTTAGCAGGAATATAATTTAATACAACATGAGGTTTTGTGGAGGGCAATTTCACAAATGTATACGTCAATTAAAAATGCATAAATTCTTTGTCCTGGATCTCTTATAGAGGTTTCTACCCCAGGAAAATGTTGGTATACTTTGATAAAGACAGATCCACTGTTTGTAGTAGAATTAGAAAGAGAAAGAAAAGGGGGAAAGTTAAATGTTTATCAATAAGAATATGTCAATGAAATCATAGTCATGTTTATGATGCAGACCTTAACAAGAATGAGGTACAGCTCCATATACTGACCTGGACGGATGTCCACTATATACTGTTGAATGAAAACAGCAAGTATGTATAAACCCATGTTTACAAAGAACAGAAAGTAAAACTAATAATTTGTGTGTTTGTGTGTGTGGGTGTGGTTATACCTATTTAGGATCAGGCTGGGTAGCATAAACACCTCTCTCTTCTGTTTCTTCTGGGGAGTAGAAAGTGGTCAGAGAGGGAAGATTTCTCTTTTCTTACTTTGTGTACTTCTTTATTATTTGGTTTGTTGCAAAGACTAACAAAACATGTTTGTAACAAAAATTATAAGATTTTATATACATATAAAATATTTTTATCTTTGGTTGGAGAAGAACATTCTCATCAAGAACTAAAATGTAGAAGCCCACCCCAAATAACCATTTAGATATGATTTCAGTTTAAATTTGAGTTCAGAAAAAAAAATTCATAGCAAAGTTTTAAAAAGGAAAAAGATCTACAACATATGTCACAAAAAGGGGATCATTTCCCTTAGTACGTAAATAGTGTTTACAGGGGAGTTCTCTGGTGGTGTAGTGGCTTAAGGCTCCGGGCTATCAGTGCTGCGGCCTGGGCTCGATTCCCATCTAGAGAGCTAACCACATACAAAAAAAAAAAAGGCAAATAAATAAATAGTGTTTACAACTATAAGAAAACAATGAGCAAATCCATATAGAAATGGCTAAGCACATGAATAAAAACTTCACAGAAGAGGAAACACAAATGAAGAATACATGTATGAAAATATGCTTAACTTCACTAGTAATTAAAAACGCTAACAAAAGTAAGATCTTTTTTCACTCAAAAAGATTTTACTCTAAAAGATTGAGTATAACCCAGTTTAGGAGAATGTGGAGAATTGCCATGTTTATACACAATTTCTGGGAGTATAAATCAGTACATTTTTGGCATTTGGAAATATGTATCACAATTTTAAACTTGGGTTTCAAATTTTCACTTCTATTAATTTATTCTGTAATTATCTCAGATATATGTGAAAGGATGTTTATCATTTAAAACATTTTATTATAGAAATTGAAAACAAACAAAATTAGAGAGAATAGTATAATGAGCCCTGAGACAGCTATCCTCTGACTTAAACAATTCAAACTCAGGAACAATCCTATTTTTTCTATATCCATGTAAATTTAAGCAAATCCTAGACATCATATAATTTCACACATAAAGTTTCTTTGTGCATCTCTATCCAAGAGAAGCCTCCTTTAAAAAACAGCCACAATACTGTTATCACAACCAAAAAAAATTAAAAATTTCTTAATATAATAAAATGTCCCACCTGTTTTTACATTTTCAGAGTGTCTCACAAATGGAATTTTAACAACCATCTGTTCAAAATGGCATTCAAAGATGTTCACTGAAGTATTGTTTGTAATAGTAAAAGAGTAGAAGCAACGTAAATATTCATCAATAGGGAACTGGTTAAACAAATTAGTATTCCATAATGGAATACTATGCAGATGTTAAAAAAGAATGAGGCAGTTCTACATAGAAAAATTTTCACAATTGTTTATTAAATGATAAAAAGCAGTTTGCAAAAATAAAAAATCCCACTTTGTAATATACGACTTAAATATTTATGTTTTTCAGTTACTCAGGAAAGTTGGGGAAGTTCAATCTTGGGAGTGGAAGTGTATTATGTGGGGGAAATAAAGAACTTTGAAATTTTACATGATATAGCAATTTGTAATTAGGAAGTTATTTTATACTTTAGGAAACAAAAGACATCAGAAACAAAATTAAAAGACAAGATATAAACTCAAAAAAATGCAATTTATTGAAAGCAATGAGTTACTATCGATAATACAGAGTTTCTGCAAATCAATAAGGGAAGGCGTATTTGAAAAGTAAAACTGGTCAAAGGAAATGAATTAATAGGTAACAGCAGAAAAAATACTATTGGACAATAAACATAAAAGGAAAATAAAGAAACTTCATTAATACTAAAAGAAATAAAATTAAAATGCCAACTAGGTAGTACCTATTGCCTGTAAGACTGGTAAAATACACACACACACACACACACACACACACACACACACACACACACTTTAAAGAGAGAAATAGAGAGAGAGAGAGCGCGCGCGCGAGCCCAATGTAGGGAGAGGGCAAAGATGGGGTTATAAATCGCTAAATATTTTTTCCTGAAGAACAACTTGGTAATAGCTATCAATACCCATAAAGTGTAAACTGTGATGACCAGGTTTGGAGATACAAGCACTTTCAGGCATTGCTTAGGAAGGGTGGGGGATAGGGGGTACCATTTTATGTAGGGCAATTGGACATTATCTTCCAAATTACAAACAGATAGTTTTTGATCCAGCAATCTGGATCTTTTACGAACTTCCCCGACAGATGTAAATACACATGTAGAAATGAGCAAGGAACAAGTTTATGTATTGTGGCATTGTATATAATAGCAACAGATAAGAAAAAAGCTACGTGTCTATCAATAGGGCATGGGCTCTATAATATACATTATGGTCTATCCAGTCTATATAAATGGAATACTACGTATCTGCAAAAAACAAGCAAGAAATTGTTTACACCCTACGATATAACAATTATTTGGAAGGACATACTAGAAAGCAGTAAAAAAATTTTTAAAAAAATGGCCGCCCTCGGACTCGATGGGAACCTGAAGATGGGGGACCGGGCAGGGAGACAGATTTTTTTACCTCGTCCTTAAAACAAAAACAGCTTTTTGAGGTTTGAATCATATGAATTACTATTTGAAAATTAAAGGATATACGTTAATTTTTTAAAATTTTAGTGTGTGTAAACCTTTTGAAGCAGCTAGTCCATTACTAGGAATTTATCCCTTGGAAATGCTCAAAGAAGTGCGCCAAGACCTGTGACTTGCGACTTCATTTCAGTGCTTATATCTGGGAAAACAACCCGGACATCCTTCTAGAGGTAAGGAAAATTCGGCTTTCCTCAACCAAAAAACAAAAACAAAAACAAAAAAACAAACAAAAAACAAAAAACAAAAAACTTTATAGTCATGGAACAGCGTGAAATGGTTGAGCCTGAAAAGATGACCCCTGCAGATTAAATATTTTCAAAGGTAAATTGCAAAACAGATAATGTAAAAAGATTCCGCTTTGGCTAATGTTTGTATTTGAAAATGTGAAAATGTGGAAGAACACACCTGAAACTAGGAATAGGAGCTATTTCCAGGAGCCTTCTATAGATTCGGGTTTTACTTTTTGTGTTAAAATCCTTCCTCTACCTGTAAGAGAGGCCTCTCAGGAGGCTGGCTCCTCGCGGAGAGGCCTCCACCGGCCCAGAACAAGCCCTGTGTTTTCAAGGTGCAGAGAAAAACGGGGGTCGGGGTGCGGTGAGTCTGAATTGGGTGGGGGGAGGGGGCGCGGATTTGTCTGGTTATTTCTGCCATCGCATTGGCTGGCTTCGCGTGTGGAACCGCACACGGAGCAGCGGCTGGGAGCCGAGAGGCTCACCACCGACCTTTTGGCCCGGCGCCTCCCACCACCTGCTCGGGCCCTGCCGGCCTCTAGGCGGCTCCCCGGCCCTGGGGATCCGGCGATCAGTAAAAGAACATTTGAGATTTTTCAGGTTTTATACTTCGGTGGTTTCCAAAGTTGAGGATTGCAGGAAAATTTTTTTTAAAATATGACGTTGTCAACTTGATATTTTAACAATTATTCCGTGTTCTGGCATCACCACCATTTCATATCAGGAACGACACTAACGTCAAAAACAAAAACAAAAACGGAGGCTACCTTGGAGCAGACCTCCTCCCAGGGAAGGGCGCTGCAGCCTTCTACTTAGTGAAATAGCTGCCTTGTCATTCACGTGACAGGTACTTACTGATGCCTACTCTGTGTTAGGACACACCCGGAAGGTGGCGGGGGTTTGACCGGCTCGTGAAAACCTTCTCCGTGGGCCCCGCGCGGTATCTGGGCTCCCGGCTCCCTCGAACTCTGCGCCGGCCCTGCTCCCGGGTCACGGGGCCCGTCCGCGGCGGCGGGTCAGGAACCTCGCTCGTTCCCGCGTGGGAGTCAGTCTCCTGGTTAGTAAGCCGAGCGTCAGCTTCCCCACCGGGCTAGTCCGGTCCATAGCAGGTACTCATTCATGTCGGTGAAGTGACTCGACAAGCAAGCGAAGGGCAAGGCCAGGGGAGACCGTTGGGGAAATGACTGGAGGCGCCTCTGCGAGTCCCAGGGAGCGCCTTACAGCGGACGCCATCCCTTGCCGCCATCGCAGCCCCTGCTGTTCCGGGTCCGTCCACCCCTTGGCTTTGTAGGCCAGATCTGGTCCTGGCGCCGCCACCTCTTTCCTCCGTGTCCGAAGCCACCCTGGCACCTCCCAGCTGAGACCGTCCAGCCTCCCTCCGGGATGGCGAGGGGAGAACCAGGCGCCTAGACAAGCCCGGACCCCGGGTTCCCGCTCAGGCCTACCTCGCCTCCACAGCCTCTATCAGAGTTTTCATACTGGGGTGCGAACTCCGCCGACGCATTGTCGCATTGTGGGGTAGCCGGCCACCGGCTTTCGGAGGACAGTCAGGCCAATCTTTATTTGATATAACATTAAGCAAACAGGAAGTAGAGGACCAACTTAATTTGATTCGTATGCACCCCTGCCCCCCAGCTCAAACTACAAATCAAAGAAACTTAGCGAACAGAGCAGGAGCTTGGGGCCACTACCGCCTCAGACTCCATCGGGTAATTGAGGAAATGGCATAGAGCCAGTAAGACCCTTGGACGCCATTTCTCCTGGCAGGTGCTGCACCGTGCGTAAAGACTCGAATTTGTTTGGTGCCAGCTTAGGCACAGGGACAGACACACGCGGCTGTCCTCTCCTCCCCTCACTGTCTCAACCTTCGCAGGACTCAGCTTCCCTGCCCCACCGGTCACACCTGGAAGCTCCGCCCCTGTAGTTGTGTGTGTGTGTGTGTGTGTGCGCGCGCGCGTGCGGCATTTGGCAGCGGGTTCACTGGTACCCGAGCCCAAGAGACCACTCAGGGCAGCAGAACTAGCGTGACAACACAAGGAGCCGCAAATGACCCTCACAGTTTCCTGAAAATGAAAACAGTCCACACATACACAACAACAAGAGGACACATTTGTTTGCTGGTCTGCTTCTGTGTGTCTACGGGGTGGGAAGGAGTGGGGTGGGAGGGGGTTTGGGGGTGGGGAGGCATGTATATAAAAGGAAAAATGAAGATCAAAACAATAGGACCTAGCATAGACCCGCAATAAGAATGTGAGTCCTTCTGCCAAAATCAAACAAAGCAAGAGGAAAAATACAACAAACATAAAACAAAAACAATCTAAGGAAATTTAAAAAAGGAAACCAAATACCCTACTAACCTCCAAAATTAAAATTAAGAAACTCCAAAAGTCCCAAAGTGCAGTCTCCTGCAAGAACCATTTAAACCTTTCAGCCGCTGCCTTGCCAGGGGCTAGTCTTGGGTTATAGCGTTTTAACAAACTCAGATATTGAGGCTGTGGTCCTGCAGTCCACCCAAGGCTGAAGCGCCAGAACTCTCAATTCTTTGTCCATTTCTAATACAACACTGTGCCCGCGGTGCAATGGCCTTTGTGGGGAGGTGGGATTGCGGCAGTCACAAGAGGAGGGACAACTGTTGCTCAAAATTCCCTGCAACCTCACAATCTACGCTTGCACTTGCATACTCAAATGCCCCGATGTGTTTTCATTGCCAAAACGCCCGCTGGGTGGGCCTTTGTGAGCTGCCATGATCTTCGGAGTGAGGCCTGCGTGGTCTGGGCCTAGTTCCCCTAAGTCCAGTGGCTGCTGTAAACCCAAGTGGAAGGAAAAAGCTAGGGATGCCTAGAGATGCTTAGTCCAGACCTGACTGCGGGAGGAGGCAGACTCTTCCCGCAGGCCATTCCCAGCTCCCGTCCCCTAAGTCGTGGCCCTTTGCCAGGCGTCTTCAGTTGCACCTGTGGCAGCCAGGGCTCCTCCCCGTGCCCGCTATTCTGCTGTCTGTAAATGTTCAGACCTTCGTGCTTTTGGATTCCGCGTCCCCACTCTTCCCGGATTCTTAGGGAGGGGGCTAGACCCCACGAAATTCAATGACCCTTTCCCCACACTCATGCCTACGGCGGGAATTGGCCAGCCTCAGGCAGAGGCCCTGGTTTTCGTGCGTCCTCCCGCGTCCCCAGACACGGAGCACATCCATCAGGCTCCGAGGTGAAAACGGTTCAGTCAGTGGATAGTAGTGTTGGGGAGGAGGGCGGCGGGCAGCCCTTCACTCAATCAAGGGATCCCGCAGTTTTGCAGACCGAGGGGGTGCGGAGCAAGCCGGTACCTCCGCAGGTCTCACGCTGAAGGAGCACTCTCAGGGCAGCAGCTTCTGAGTCCTGCCCCATCCCGGCCAAGGTGGCAGCATAACGTTGGGGGCAGAAGGTGAGGTCCGAATAGGGTTTTGAGCCCTGCAGGCCCGAGGATCCACTTCTGGTGGTCAAGGACAGGCACCATGCATTGTTTGGGTGACGCTGGCAGACGGCCATTCCAGGCTGTGTCTGAACGGCTTGTTGAATCCGCGTCCGGATTGATTTGGGAAACACGTCGGCGCATTTGAGTGCAAATGCGAGCGTAGACTGTGAGGTTGCAGGGAATTTTGGCTGAGAGTTGTCCCATCTCTTGTGACTGCCAGGATCCCGGCTCCACCAAAACGGCCATTGCACCGAGACTGCCGGTGCGGTTAGAGCCAGGCGGGGAGGCGGCCTGTCCCTCTCGGCCGCCTCAGGGCGGTGCTTGGCGCAACCTTAACACATATAAAACAACAGGACCCCGTATTTCCGTCCCTCATCGTCCAGGGGGCGGTGCACGTGGAGGCCGTATAGGCCCTTCGGAAGCCTAGCTTGTGGGCGGTGAGGCTGCGGGGTGCCTGCTCTGTGCACAGGCCCGCTCCCCTGCAGCTTGGTGCCCTGCGTAGCTTGGAGCAGCCTCCATTTTGAGGAGGAGGACGCAGCAAGGTGGGTCTCCCTGGCTCCCGGACCGCAGGTCACAGGGAAGCGGAAACTTGAGTGATTGGTTGAAGGAGGGTTCCTGAAGGGGGTTGGGAGAGGCCCCACATGTGGTCTGCAACGTGTCACGGATCCCCCTTTCATCAGCCTGTGCTTCTTCACCCCCTTAACCGCTCACCTCCCAACCGTGTCGGTCCCGGGGACAGAAGGAGATCGTGATCTCCACAGGGTGGGGTGTAGGGGGAGGCCTCTGAAGAAGGAGGTCCACTCCCAGAAGTGGTTTGTGGGTCACCTCAGAGCCCCCCCCTTTCATTAAATGTAATATTTACGAAGATCCTGCTGGATGTTTGCGGTTTTATAGACATCACCTCTGACCCTTAATGCAGCCCTTCCAGGTGAAGAGCTACGGGTTTCTTTGTATAACAGAGAGGCAAAGAAACGAGTTCAAGTTCAAACAGTTGGAAGGTCAGTATTCCAAACCAACTTCGCTTAATTCCAGGGTCCAAGCTTTCCTTTACTCCCCCAGCAGATCAGCTACTTTGGGGTGAGGCCCTCAGGGAAGCAAGTTCCGTGTGGAAGAAGCAGTAAGAAAGGCAAAGACCCAAGAGAGTGGGGCTCTTTCCTAGAATCCTCACTCCACCAGCAACCTGACCGCTGAGGTGGCAAATGCCTTCCCTTCACCTTTTTATGGTTTTGCCTAAAAATACTTAGGGAGGATGTGTCCCAGAGGTCAAGGGCAAAACATACTCTGTGCTTAGAGTACACTAGAGAGACACTCATTCTGGGGCTGAGGCATTTTCAATTTCCCGTCAACAATGCCGGGCCTCTCCTCCGTCAGCGCCTCTGCCCCGGGCCCCCTGTGGGGCCCGGAGGGACAGAGGGAACCCGGCTAGTGGGGATTAGTGGTAAATGACGTCCTGGGCCTCTCAGTCTTATAATAACCTCCCTGTCATTAAATAGGAAAGGGCAGAGGGATTTATGAGTGCCCCGTTTACTTTTTATTTCTTTTAGGTGCATAAATACACCCTCTATGCTGTACTTCCATTATATTGTACAAATGTTAGGGCATCGCTTATATGCATACCGGCATTTATAAAAGTACCCCTTTTTGTGCATTGCTCCTAACATGGTGGCCTGCGTCCCATAGGATGGAGGGTCACCTTTTACTCCTACCTTTGACGAGTCTACACGTGGGAGTTATTTAACTGAGATATACACATAAAATTTATTTATTCTACATGCAGAGTTCATAGAGTAGAAGGGATGGTAGGTGGGCAAAGAACGAACAATTGCCCAGGCAGGTGGAAATGCCCACCCATAGGTGAGACGTGAGGTGGTGAGTGTCACAGGCAGGGACTTGAGGGACTTAATCTGTTAGTACAGGCTTAGGAAGTTGATTTCTCCATTTCTGGAGAAATTTCCTTAATGGAACTCCAAACTGGCTGCTAATGCCTTGCACCCGGACACCCTACAGTCTATGGAATGGAATCTAATATAATCCTAAGTGCCCGACAGGTCTGTACAACTTCTGGAATCCCTACTGGGCGGGGATCACCCCCAGACCTGTCCTGGAACTCAAGCCTGCCCCCAGAACAGCACCCCATGTCAGGTGAGCACATCTGGTACCAGCCATGCTTCCCAAGACCAGCGTCCCTGAGTCTATGTCCAAGACAATTATCAGTCAACTTCACACTGGGCTGCCTTCACGCTCTAACCCAGCCCTGTCCCCCATTCCCAGAGCCACGCTGACCTAGCAGCTGTGGGGAGGCTGTGTGCAAACAGGCCAAAGTGTCCCAGTCTGCATGTGGGTAGCCCAGGTCAGATCCTACAAACTAGGGATCCTGGTGCTGGAGCGACCTCTAGCCGGCATCAGGCTGGTTCCCCTTCCCCAGGCAGTGGCCCAAGAAACTCCCGAGGTCCTGCAGCTGTGAGTGCCGGCCCTTAAGATAGAAGAGGCTGGAAAAAGGCAGCAGGAGGAAGGCGGGCGAGGGAGTTGGAGAAGGAAGCCAGGGGAACCGTTACCCGCGAGTGGCCTCTTCTGGGCGATTGGATCTCCCGGTCCCAGGCTCTGGGATGCTGGGGGAAACAGACTCCAGGCTCAGGCCGCGGCCTAGAAACCGGCTGAGAGCGAGACGCCAGAATGCCCGTTTCTCCTCCCACCTTGCCGGGCGAGGCCCGGCTCCGGCGAAAGCCGCGCCTAGAGCTTCGCTAGAGGCTTTGGGGGTTGGGGTGGGGGGCAGAATGGCCTCGTTCTCGTGGGGAGACAGCCAGGGAGAGCTGGGTATGCGGGAGCAATCCAGAGGCGCCTGCGGGAAGAGAGCGCTGAGAAGGGGAGCTTGGCGGAGAGAAACGGCCAGGGAGGAAGAAAGGAGGGCGAAGGGAAAGGGAGAACGGGGGACCTGCGAAACGCCAGGCCGGGGGAAGGCCGCACCGAGAGCCGGCTGGGCCCGAGCGCCGAGAGGAAGCGGGTGCCGAGACAGCGAAAGTGCAGGCGGGCCGGCGCCGCGCGCGCCACCCCCGCGTCCCGCCGTCCTTTCCCGGGAGCACAGCGCGGGCTGCGCCACTGGGGATGCGAAGCGAGGCTGGGCAGGACGCGCAGAAGCGTCCCGGCCGCTGAGCGGAGCCCGGGCTTTCTCCCCTTCGCGGTTCCCGACTCCGGTCCCTCCTCGTCTTGACCCTGCGGAGCGCTCGTGACGCTTTTCTCCGCACCTGCCGTGAGGGGCGCGGGGCGGGGACCCGGCTCTCCGCCTCCCGAACTCCCACCTCGGCCCTAGCCGGCGCGAGCTTCGGGGAAGGGGCCGGCGCGCGCGGTGGAGAACGGAAAGGCGGTGAAATGGGGGTCGCTTCCGTCCCGCTTGCCGCTTTGTCTGCTGCGCTCAGCTCCGTGTCCAGCACACAATGGACACGCAAAATAATATTTACGGACTGAATGACTGAATGATGAGTGAGTGTATTAATATACGATTGGGAGGTGGAGGTTGCGGGAAGGTTGGAGACCCCGGTAGGGGTAGGGTGGGGGACCAGGGCCGCGAGCTGTCCTCCTCTTACCTCGCACCAGGATGCGGCGACAGTGGTCGGTCTCGCCGAGCACCGGCTGCCCGTCGCTGTCCGCGCCGCTCTCCCTGGAGCCCGCAGGGCTGGAGGCGGAGGTCCCGACCATCTCCGCTGGGCTGCGGCCGCCGGCCCCAGTGCCCGAGGTCTCCGCTCCGCCGCGGTTTGCGCCGCGCCCGCCGCACGACTCGCGGCGTGCGGGTCCATGGTCGCGTTCCGCGCCCCCATCGCCCATGCCGGCCGCCACCACCGCCTGGCCAGCCCGGGCTGGCCCAGCCCGCGACTCCCCACCCTTCGCGCCCCCCGCCCGTTTTCTGGCCCCGCCCCCGCCTGTGGCTCCACCCCTTTCTGCTGATTGGGCCCGAGTCGTGGGTCTCCTACTCCCAACGGAGCGCTAGGGAAATGCTCGCGGGTGGCGGGGGCTCGGGGCCCCCACTCCCCCACCCCTAGTCAAGCCTCTGTCCCGGCCCGCAGAGGGAGGCTGGGGCGGCCCTGGGGTACTGAGGAACGCCCTCCATCTTCTGAAGTTTATCAACTCTTCCCCCCAACGCCGACCTTCGTCCCTCTGCGTCCCCAGGGACGCGCAGCCTCCGCGCTCGGCGCTTCCAGCGGGACCAATAAGTAAAGTGCTCCGTGAAGGCGATTCCGCCGGGACCTAGCAGACAGCGGGAGGTTGGCCTTGCTCGGGCGCTTGGCGGGGTGGGGGCTGTTGGCGGCGGCTCAGGCTGGGGGTTCGGCGCTCCACCCTCGCTCCCAGATTCACACTCTTGAACCCACTCGCAGGCTCCTCCTGGCGCTCCAGGGAAAGCGAGGCCAAGAGTGTTGTAAAGAAGCCGGACAGAGCGAGGCAAGGGGATTGGCGGAATGACCCCCACTTACCGGGGGAAAGAAAACGGACGTGCAGACAGGTGCCGGGGCCAGGAGCCAAGAGGGTCGAGCGTGGCCAAGACTGAGAGGCCGTAAACGCCCGGTTCCCACGCGGCTCTGAGGCCTTCACACAGGGGACCGCACCCCCAGGCAGCAATAGAAGGTGGGCATTTCCTCGTGTCACGCCCCCTGTTCGTCGACCTCCCGCGCCTTGTCACGGGTCCCAGGTCTCGCCTTCGTTGGGTTGCGGAGAGGCAAGGACCAAGGTGAGCGTGGCTGGAGGCCAGGCCAGGCCGTGGAGCTGAGCAGTGCTCCGCCCTCCCAGGCGTCCAGGTCCCCAGCACTTTCGGAGGAGCCCGTGCTTCTCCTTTGACAGCGCCAGGAGAGGCCAGGCCCGGATTTCCCTCCCTTTACTTCAGAAAGGAACTTGGAAGAAAGATTGAGAGAGCCCAGCGAAGAGGGGTGTGCAAACGTGCGTGCGCCAGAGGGCCCCGACCCCTTCCCCAACGCTGTAACAACGCGCTGCTTGGCTTTTCTGGACCTCGTGCTAGCAGCGTGGGTGAGGGTGCCTGGGCCTGTCCCAGGGTGTGAGTGAGAGCCGGCAGGGCCCCGGGTGTGCGGCCCACGTGGCCGTGGCCGGGCTGAGCGCGTCGCTGTGCAGCATCCCTGGCCGGTGAGCGTGTGAGTGGGCACGTACGTGTATACGGCGGTGCCTCCGTTGTGGGTCCGGTGGGCATGTGAGCAGTTGAATACGCGTCTGCGTCCAATCTCAAATGTTCCCGGCCAAGGCAGGCCGGTGGGGGCGCCCCAATTATTTAATTAGGCGATGGTGCCCCTGCGCAGGGCTTGGCACTCCTGGAATGTGAGGATCAAGGGGGCAAGGGCGGAGGGGAGGCAGGAAGGAGGGAACCTTGCTTACAAGGTGCTTTGGGCGGTGAGGGGTAGTTTGCCCAGGGTGTTGGGCAGAGTGTGAGGGGGAGAGCAGCGTGGACCAGCTACTGGTGTTGAGAGTTCGTGGCGCCCAGGGTGCTGGGAGTAAGGAGGTTCATAGTTACAGGAGGGCACTTACCCCCAGAGGGACTGCACTTTGCTGGAAGGACCCATGCTGCCCACCCGGTGAGCCCTGCCCATGGTCCTGGGCGTGGTCCCTACATGGGACCCGAACCCTCCTTAGCGACCCCCACAGGAAGCAGTGCTACCCCCATTCTGACCCACGAGGACGCTGGTGGCCTGATCTAGCCTGTCACCTTCGCTTGGGATTTCAGTCTTCCTTCTCCCTGGCTCTCTCAAGTTTGATTATTTTTATTATTCAATTAAGACGTCTAGTATGGAGACATTCTAAACAGAAAGCAAGCACTTGGCTCAAAACTCGGCGGCCCCTAAACTGTCCCCCCACACGCTGTGAGGCCTGGGTTCCTGTTCAAAGAAAAATGGAGCTGAACCCTGCCGGCTTTTGTTTGTTTTCACCCTTTAAAATTTTAATTTCACGAATGAAGGTCATTCTGTGTCGGTAGCTCAGGTCGCGGTCCTGATGTCCTCTTCTAAGGTCAACAGATGGGCTTCCAGGTGCACAAACACTCACGGTGTGCCAGCCATTCCTCCGGGAGAAGCGGGTGGCCTCCGGGAGAGCCCCCCTGAGCCAGGACCGGGAAGTGGGGCGCCTCCCCTTCCCTGGCAGCTGGGGAGCCAGGCAGGGAGCACGGAAGGGGGAGTTCCCAGTCCCCCTCTTTCTTGCACGCCCTTTATTCTTTCCTCACATTCTCTCTGGGCAGAATGGAAGTGGGTGGCCCACAGGAGTCCCCACATTCTCTCCTTTCATAGGCCTGGACCAGGCGGATCCAGGGGCCTGGGCGGCGCCTGAGTCCAATCTCTGCAGCCCCAGGCCGCCTCGCACCTCTCTGTTCCTCCTGGGGCACTGCCAGGGTGGCCCAGCTCCCCGCCCAGGAGGTGGATCCTGTGGGGTCACTGGGCTACCTACCCCGTGCCTGCTGGGTGAGGAAGGATGGGTGCACCTGTACCCAGGTACCGCCACGTGGCAGGGGTGTGTAGAGTCGGCCTTGTTGAGTGTGTGTATGGGTGGGCGCGTGTGCATGCATGTTATGATGCCATTTGACTCTGGGGGACCCTCCTGCCCAGGCTAATCTGGACACAGAGCCCCAGATGTCCTGAGATGATGTCCAGATGCCTGGCATGAATTCCTCAGAATCCGGGATTCCTCACCCAGCAGCTGGTGGGGAAGGCCAGTTACTGAGCCTGCTGCCTTTGCTCCCACTGCCCGTCAACATCGGCTGTCATCATCTCAAACCCGACAACATGCTATGGACCCGGACACCATCCTGTGCCTCTCTATGCCCCCTCCCTTTTTGTGAAGCGGTTCAGGAGTCTTAGCATGAGGGACATAGGGGGAGCCCAGCCAATGGGAGGCAGGGAACTGCCTAAATTGCTTTCTCAGTGGCTTTGGTCTCCACTGCAGCTCCAGTGTAGACAAACCCCAGGTTTTTCTGGCACTTTCTGGATCGCACAGGGCCACCACCGCCAGCTGGGATCCCTGCTATGTCTCCTCCTGGCCTCTGCAGGTCTGGCGAGCGGAGAGAATTAGTGGGTTTCAACTTTGCCCAACCTGCGGGTCTGGGCCCGGGGAGCTAGTTTGTCCTGGGCTGAGTCAGGTGACACTTTGACACATGAATCTCCCCATGGTGGTCCAGGTCATCCACTCACAGCAGAAGGTGTGGATAGAGGGCAGATCAGGAAGCATTGCCATCAACCCTTCTACAAAGATCAGCCTGAGTCCGGGAAAGAGGCTGTCCTCCCTCTGGCCTCACTTTGCTCAGCCCCATCTGCCACCGTTTAATTCTTGTCGCTTTTTGGGTGTGTGGACCTGATCCAGCCTTTTTCCAGGGACCCTCCGGGTCCTCCCCACTCTCCTTCTGCATACCTTTTGATGACGTAGGGGGTGGGGCTGACTTCCCAACCCCCAGTGTTGCTGAGGGCTGGGTCCCAGCAGCCTTCAGTCCCTACCCCTCAAACCGAAGTGGGCCCTCTCGGTGGGAAACATGCTGCCTGTCCTGGGTCCTAGGGGAGCCAGTGTGGTATGTGGTTGGGTAGGAGTCGGAGCCTGGGTTCCCCCAGGTGCTCTGGCTGGAAACGTCATGATCCCCTTCAGGTGCTCAGAGCCTGGCATGTGGGAGGCCTGGTCCTGTGCCTGGCTGTTCTTTATTCTTCCGGACGTGTTGGGTGCTCTGGCCGGCACATCAGGGCAGCTCTTCAGGCCTGGGCCCCTGGCCCTGCTCCTGATGCCTCTTTCCTCTGCTGGGGCCAGGCCGCTTTCCCGAGCTGCTGGGGAGCCTGCGTGGAGCTTGCCGCTGTTTGAGGTGCCTTCCCCGGCTTCCTTCCTGTCCTCTCCCTCGGGTTCTCAGTCTCCACCACCCTGCTCCCCTCTCAGCCTGCGCATCTCCCAGTCCATCCCAGAGCCAAAGGCTGGGTGTCTGGGTTCCTCTGACCCGCCTAATCTTTTTTCCATCTGGGTTTCTTGTCCACCTTTCTGCTTGTTGGTTTTGGGGCCCCACCCAAAGGTCCCTGGGAGATCCTGGGTGGCACTCACCCTCACTGCTGGGATGGGGGGTTCCCCTGCAGTTGAAGGCATGGGGGTATTGGGGTAAACAGGGAAGGACACTTCTCAAAGCCTAAGCTGCGGAGTAAAACCCCCAGCTGGCAAGAACATTCGTGCACCCCTTCCTTCCTTGACCCGCCCATGTGCCTGGGAGCCACACCTCTGCACTGGCAAATTAGGGAGCAACTCCTTGATCCACCCCCTGGTCGGGAGGGATTGACATCTTACAATGAGTGTCATTATTTTTGTAAAACACGATAAAACGCATTTGTTTCTGAGAAGAGTAGCAGTGCTGGAGGAGGCACCTCTTAACAGCGAGGCAGGCGGTGCCTTCGGGTGGTGGGAGAGGTGCTGGGGGCAGAGTGAGGATCCTCGCACTCCAGTGTTGAGCCCCTCCTCGATTGCTCCCTGCCTTCCGGCTCCATCACTGTCGTCACTGACTCACCGCAGGCAACACAAGATGGCTGAGGCCTGTCTGCTAGATGCCAGTGTCTGAGGATGCTGCAGGGAGTGGGACCCTCTGGGCTCTAGGGGTGCCCCTGCTGGTATCTTCTTGAGCCTTTGAGTCTTGGGGGCCCATGAGGAGGGCTGCCCAGGGACGCTGTAGGTCTAGGGCCTCAGTGTAAAGAGGGCCACCCGGGAATGGCTCACCAGCAGGCCAGGTCGGATGAAATCTTCCAGGTACCTAGCACCCAGCTGGTACCAGCAGGCAGCTCCCACCTTGACTCTGGCCCTGCACCAGGGCCAAGGAGGCTTCAAGGAGGAGGCAAAGGAGTTCTCTACACCTGCTACATATTAAATGACACAGAGACTTTAGAAAAAGTTACTAGGGCTCACCCGCAGACCCACTAGCTTCAAATCTGGTTCCCAGTGGGCTCCTTATATTTAAAAGGCTTCCAGGAAACCATTAAATGGGGCCAAGAGTGGGGGAAGCAGGCATTGCTGGATGAGAGAAAGGCAGGAGCAAAGGTCTGGAAGTGGCCAGTGAGTGGTGATTCAGGGAATGAGAAATGATCGTTTGGGCATGGGGTGGGGTGAACAAGCCTGGCAGGCGTGCATTCTGATCTGAAAAGCTCCCCACCCCGACCCATAGGACTCAGGGTTCTCTTGGGGACGGGCCACCCAAGGGCGAGGCAGGAGGCAGCTAGTGGGGCAGGGCCAGAAGTCAAGTGAGCGGCCAGCATGGGAATGGGTGTCGCGGGTTCTAGGACGGGGGCTGGGGGACTCCCAGTTCGGTAATCTGCTCTTCCCATCTCCTTCCCTGCAGGTTTCCCCTGGCGCTTTCTTGGCTTCTTGGCCGCCCCTTCCGGCTTGCTGCCTCATCCCCGTGAGCCTCCTTTCGCCCTCCTGGCTGGCCCTCCCCCGGGCCGCCTTCCCCACCCTGTCCCTGGGGCCTCCGTGGCAGTGTCCGTCCATCCCCCTGCAGGGACGCTGCAGGGGGTGGGCCCTCTGCCTCCCCCCGGCCCGCCGCGTCTTTGCCCGCTTCTCCCGCTCTCCCCCTGCGGGCAGGAGCGCCCCCTTTGACGAGCCTTCCTGCAGAAATGACCATCCAGCCCAGGCGCGGCGCTTCAACTAAGGGGTGCCAGAGGTATGGGAAAGTCTTAAAATGTTTCCATCTATAAACTGCAAACACCTTTCTTTTTTTATTCTTAGTTTCAGGTGTACAAAACAGCATCATGATTAGACATTTACACACCTCACAAAACGGTCACCTCAACAAGTCTGGTACCCATGTGACACCGTACACAGCTATTACAATCCCCTATGCTGTACTCCACATCCTGGGACTGTACATATATTTAAATAATAATTGACATTCAGTATCATTTTTTATTATTTCCAGGTGCACAGCACAGTGAGTAGGCCTTTATCTAGTTTATGAGGTGCCCATCTGACACCGTGATAGTTTTTACAGCATTACTGACTGTATTGATCACACTGTGCGGATTTCACTCCCCATGACTATTTCGTGACTACTAATTTGTACTAATTTGCACTTCCTAAGCCCGTCACCCTTCTCACCCACCCCTCTAGCCCTCCTGCCATCCCGCAGTCATCAGTTTGTTGTCCATGTCTGAGTCTATGTCTGTTTTATTTGTTTGTTTATTCTGTTCTTTGTGTTTCACATGTCAGTGAGATCACGTGTTTGCCTTTCTCTGACTTATTTCACTTAGCATAATAGCCTCTAGGTCTATCCATGTTGTTGCAAATGGTAAGATTTCATTCATTTTTATGGCAGAATAATACTCCATTGTGTAAATGTACCACAATGTCTTTTTCCAAGCATCCATTGATGGGCATTTCAGTTATTTCCATATCTTGGCTGTTGTGAATAGCTCTGTAGTAAACATAGGGGTGCATATATTTAAAAATTTACTTCTTTCTTAACAAAATCTGTTCACTCCTACCACATTCTAATTTTACCTGGATCATCCCCTAAATCAATAGATGTTTCATTTGTTTTCTAGCAGGGGATAGCTGCCCAAAGCTGTGCTGAACTCATACTATTGTGAAATAGTCACAAAAACCCTTAAGGTGGGACTTGGTTGCTCCATTTTTCAGAGGAAGAAATGGAAACCAAATTCATCCAGCTAGTTTTTGTGGATTCAAACCCAGATGCCAGATCTCAGGGGCCCTGCCAAAGCAAAACTCTCTGCTCCCTCGCCCTTCACTCTGAGAACCCTGCTCCCTCTGAAGTCCATGCACAGGAGTCCTGGCTAGGCACAGTGCAGTGGCACTTTGTGCAGCAACCTGACCCGGGCTTTAGGATTGAGAGGCACCACGCCCAGAGGCTCGCAGAGCAGAACCTGTATTGATAGTGGATAGGAGGGCAGTGGCCTCACCTCCTACGCCTATGTGTGTCTTGTTTCGTTTTGCTCTTTTGTTAACAGCTTTATTGAAATATAATTCATATGTCCTTCAACTCACCCATTTACAACACATATTCGATGGTTTTTAATATAGTCACAGGTACACTAAAATAGATGGCATATGCAAAGATATACCACAGTAAATGCAGCCTTCATCACAGTAAATATTAGAACATTTCCATCACCTCAAAAAGTAACCCGTACCTTTTAGCTATCACCCCCACGCTCCCATCCCTAGTCAGCCCTAAGCAACCACTGATCTAATTTCTGTTTTTAAGGATTTGCCTATTCTGGATATTTCATATAAATGGAATTATACAGTATTTGTATGTGACCTTTGCATCTGGCTTCTATCACTAAGCATAATGTTTTAAGGTTCATTCATGTTGTAGCATATATTTGTACTTCATTCCTTTTTAGGGCAGAATACATTTCATTGTAGGGTACTACTACATTTGTTTATCCATTCAGCATTGATAGACATTTAGATTGTTTCCTCCTTACCTTCATTAGAGCGTGGGGTGTGTTCTTGGCTTGTGGTGCCCCATGGACAGCTCAATCAGAAGAGGGGGGAAGTTTTCCGGGAGCAGCTAGAGGAGCCCGATGAGGCTCAGGGAAGGCCTACCCACCGGCTGCTGTGTCCCCAGCTAATAGGTCACCTTTTAGAAGCCTCCTTTCTGCTTCTGTCTAATGAGGAGGGGCCCACTGGACTGGAGGGCTTTTAGGAATTACAGGCTTCTGAGTAAAAGATTCACAGTCTTGACTCTCAGCTAGGTTGGGTTAGAATCTACAACTAGTTGCTAACATGTTGCTTAACCTCTCTGTGCCTCAGTGTCTTCATCTATTAAATGGGGATAATATTGGTACCAAATTCCTATTGTTATAAGGAGTAAATTTGTGTAGAGCGCTTTATGTAGTATCTAACTGGTGCCGAGGAAGGAAGATGTAAGCGTGTATCCTTTAAGGCTGAAAGCTGAGAGTGCACAGGTAGCACTGGTTTGTCAGAGCATCCCCAAAGGGGACTGTCTGGTCTGTGTGTTGCAAGCCAGGATTCCGGGCCCTCAATCCTAGCTTCCTCCGAGCAGTCGGTGTAGGGGTACTGGAGAAGCAGGACTCAGTGCCAAAGCTCAGGGACAGCAAATCTGCTGGTCTCAGCCCACCTCAAGTTTCTCCCAACAGACAGACATTGAGCTCCAAGAAGACAGTGAACTGTGAGGTCCGAACTTGAACCCAGACTTCAGTCATTCAACTCAGAGTACCGGCGCGGACATTGCTGAGCTTTTCGGGTTTATAGTGCCATGCGTGTCCCCGCCCCGAGCCAGATTCTTGGGTCCTCGGCCCAGGATCCCAGCGGGCCAGCGCGGAGCGGCTTTTCGGGAAATCCAAGGCAGGACGACTCAGGGATGCGGCCAAGAAAAACCAGCAACGAGAGCCCAGCTGGGGTCCGGCGGGCAGTGTCCTGGCCCTCGTTCTTTCCCGGAGTTTCTCCTTACCCCTCCGGGGCACCCGGAGGCCAGCACTGGTGGCTAGTATAGGCTTTGATACCTTTTAAATTTGTGGGGTGTCGCCATTTAAACTAATCTAGTAAAATAACTTATTAAATGTTGTTGTTAGAATAGGTTTGAAGAGGCGTTTTGTCTGATGCCTCCATCAAGGGCTGCTGCTGGACTTTGCTGCCGGCTCTGTGCCACAGAGACTTCCGGTGTAGACCCGGCTCCTTTTTGCCTTTGCTGCACCCCGTGGCAACACTGCACTTTCAAGGTCACCATCCACCCCTGTCCCTAGTCCCCAGCGCCAGGGAATCTGCCAGTCTGGGGTCCTGCTGCCCCAAGAAGTGATGATCCTTTGAGATCAGCGTCACCGGCAGGCAGACTCCAGGCTGAGCTCGGAGAAGAGCTCTAGGGTGTCTCTTACCTCCCTGGCTGAGGCTTCCGTGTCTCTGGCTAAAGCTAGTCCAGATTTCAGTGTCTGATGCCTCTCCACTGTGTGGCCCCAGGCCAGCTGAGAAGGACAGGGTGTTACCCAGATGAGGGTAGGATGAGCCTGGAGGAATTCTCCATCTCCTGACCCTGGGGAAGGACTTCTGAAATGAAAGGGCAAGGAGCCATGACCTGGGCCTGTTGGGCCTCTTTTGGAATGCTGGGAACACCCTGACCACCAGTCAAGGCCCCCTGGGGGATCGAGGCTTAGGGAGTCTGTCTCCTTATCCCAGATGTTGCCAGGGATTTTTAGCTATTAGGAATGATTCTCCAGAGCTGCTGCACACTTTGGAATATCCCTCACCCAACAAATATTTATTGAGCTACTACTATATGCTGGACACAGTGCCAGACTCTGGGGGACAGCTGTGAACAGCTGACCTAACTCGCCTCAGGGGTGAAGCTACATTCACCACTTAGCAGGGGACAGCTAACCTTCCCTTGGACAATCAAACGAAATGTGGGGTCAAGGCAGGGGACCTCTGAGGTTGATCGTCCGGAACCACTCCACCGGGTCAGAGATGCACAGGCCAGCTGGTGATTAAGCTCAGCTTTGTTTCCCTGGCTGGAAAACCACCTCTCAGCATCGCTCCCCTCGAAGCGATGCTTTTGCGCAGCCGCAGCTGCCCTGTCATAAGCGAAGCGCCAGAAGGGGAACCACACTGCCTCGTGTTCAGTTGGCTGACAAAACAAAACAAAAATACAAACAAAACCCCTAAACAAACATGCGAACCCATGCCTTGGGGGTTGGGGGGGCTTTTGTTTGTAAGTGCATATGGTGTGCAGTAATTTCATTTACTTTTAAAAGAACTTTAATTTTTTTTTTAAAAAGAAAAACATTTGGGGAAAAATTCTAACTAGGACAAAGGAGTATAAAAAGACAAGTAGGTGCAACCCTAGAAGCCCCAAGCTCTTGCCCTGTCTCGGAAATAACGAGGGCTGGGGGGGTGGGGGGAGAAGCGTCCAGCCGTGTAATATGAAAAACAGGCATTTCCAGCTGCAACTTCTTCCAGGATAGCCCTCGTCTCCCTGCACCCCACCCCCTGAGACACAGGAATGAAGTCGCACTGTCCCCTCTTCTCAGTCCCACCTTTTGCGCCTCCGCCAGCGCCTTGGCGCTTGGCCTTGCTGCCCGGTGTCCCCGCCTTACCCCTTCTGCGACCTCACGGCTGGCTTCCCCGCAGCGTCGCCTGCTCAGTCTGCTACCTAAGATTTTGTTCCTTGTGAGTGTAATCGATTTATTAAAGGAACGAATTCAGCTAACGGGAAACAAGAGAAAGCAAGGAAAAGGAAGAAGTTCGCACCACCAGGCTGTTGATTTCGGGCCCGCGCGCGCGAGCGCGGGTGGGGCGACGCGGACAGGTTCGGGCCTGCGCCCCAGATCGCCGGGCACACGGAGGCCCGGAGCCCAGCGCTGCAAAGCCGGGCCAGGGAGAGCGGCGGCGGCGGCGCTGGGGGCGGGCCGAGCGAGGGATCGCCGCGGGGCGAGAGTTCGACGAGACAGGATTAGTGGGTTCAAAAGCAGGTCAGGGAGAGCTAAACTAGGCGACGAGGTCCCGCTCGAGGTCAAGGTCCTCAGTGCAGGCGGGCTCCGGGGGCCGGGCGCGTAAACCGCAGCGCGGGGATTGCGATTGCGGGGAGGCTGCGCCCCAAGTGCCGAGTGCGTACCGGGGCTCGACGAGCTGGCCAGGCCAGGCCGTGTCCG
Source organism: Lyroderma lyra (assembly GCA_004026885.1). NCBI lineage: Eukaryota > Metazoa > Chordata > Mammalia > Chiroptera > Megadermatidae > Lyroderma > Lyroderma lyra. The sequence goes on along the minus strand of PVJL010006042.1, from coordinate 9,803 downwards.
CCGGCGGCCGCGGCACCAGGACGCAGCCGTCTAGGCCTCGGCCACGCGGGACGAGGGGGCGGCTAGGTGAGCCCCGACACGGGCCCGAGGCCACTTCTGTGAATAAAGAGCCATTGTGTCTGCGCTTGCCGACTCGCGGGTCTGCGGAGCAGGGTTTACCTACTTCTTGAAAAGATTTTAAATCCATTTCCTTTTCTTAAATAAACAGTTGTTTTTTTCTTTCTGGCGAGTTAGAGCATTTCTTAGGCAAACACATAGTTCAACAAACTGCACGGAACAGTGCAAAGGAATTTCTTGCCAGGAGTCGGTGTCCCTTCCCAAGGCAGACTCCTGCGGCCGCCGCTGCGGAACAATCGAGAAAAAATAATCACGACCCACACTCCACACTCCTGCATGGAGGGAGAGCTGGAAGGACCGCTGATCGAGGCAGCTCTTCCTCAGAAGAAGTGAGCTGGGGGAATGGCTGTCATTCTGTGAGCCCGGACTTGATTACTTTGTTTCCAATAAAAATGTAGTTACATAGTACACGAATGGTCTCTCTCTCTCCGCTCCCCTCCCCCATACTCTTGGAGAACAAACTTGGGGACATTGTAAACAGGCGGGAGGTTAGACGACGGATTGCTCTCAGAGTCAGTAGGCGGAGGTGGCCCCGCCCCGGTCGCCGTCTCCAGTGTCCTCACGTGCGGCCTTTCTTTCCCCAGGGACCGGCCTCGCCCTTCCCAGCCTCCGCCTTGCCCCTTCCCCTGCCCATGGGCGAGGCCGGCGCCCCTGGAGAGATGGAGCCGGGATCTCAGGCGTGCGCCTTCCTCTCCACGAAGGCCGGCCCCTCTGCAGAGGGTCCGCTCCTTAGGGGCAAAGTTTGCAAATCCTTGGGATGACGGTGGTAGTGACAGCGGTGCTGGAGGTCGTTGTGCGGAGGGGGGGGTCGCGGGACGTGTGTGAAGATGGCAGAAAGGGAAGGAGCGGAAGAAGGAGGCGGGCGAAGGGGAAGAAGTCTCGAAAGCTGGGTGGTGGGGGCCCAGGATAGAGAGCGGGGGTCGGGCAGAGGGAGGGGGGCGCGGGGAGGGGCGGGGCCGGAAACGCGGAGGCCGCGCGCCACCCTAACAAAGCCGAGCCCTGCTCTCCGCCGGGGGGTGATCTGCCGTTCCCCCAGTGTTTCTCAAATCCTGTGATTTGGTCAGCAGGCGGGCTGGCCTTGGTGGGGACGTGAAGGCGGCTGTAGGAAGCCAGTCTGAAGGGCCGGATCCCGGGAGAATTCCCACGCCCTCGGCCAGCCGGGGGTCAGCTGCGGACGCGTGGAGCAGGTGCGGAGGGGATGAAGGGTGTGCGCGGGCCGCTTCGTCCGGATGAAATCGGTGTCTGCCGCTTTGTCTGAAAGACCCCGGTTGTGCCATTCTGGGCCCCCGCCCCTACCGGCCGGTAGAAACGCATTCCTCAGGCCGAAAAGAACTCAGGTCTTTTAGCTTTCAAGTCGTTGAGACGTAAGCCGTTTCCAGCTTCAGCGCTATGTTCAAACGGTTAGAACAACGATCATAAATGGAAAGGGGAAAAAATAATCACAGTAACCAAAACTAAATTCATGTCCCCCTTTCCTTAGAAAACAAAAATGGTATTTTTTTTCATTGTATACTTAATTTGCGTTATTTTAGTCACGGTGAATATGCAGTTTTTGTAGCCAACCTTGTCTAAATATGTGCCATGTGCCATGTGTATTACACTTGTCAATGGCTGAGTAATATTCTTTTATGTTACTGTGTCATTTTCTTAACCATTCAATTGTTACATTTCCCGGTGGGTCCAGTTTTTCAGCATTAAAATAATGATCAAACTGGTCAAGGACATAGCTTTCTCCTTTGAGGAGTACTACTTTTTCAGGGTCCTTACTGAGTCAACAGGATAGAATCATTTTCATTTCGGTTACTATATGGCCAAACGGCTTTCCAAAGCTATCTGTTCAGGCATTTGTTTTTCGGGTCATTATGGGCCGGGCGTGGTGCTAGCGGTCAAGGCCTTAAGCAGTCCCCTCCTTCCACCCCGCATCCAAGCCTCGGCTGAGATAGTGCCCCAGAGCAAGCCTTCCGGGGAGAGGGAGGACCAGACAATGTGAGCACTGGGGGGCGGAGGAGGTCAGGGGGTTCTTTGCCTTGCCTGGAGTAAGTCGCGTAAGACTTCACAGTGGAGGTGAGGCGTGATAGGTCCGGCAGGGGTTTGGCGGGGTAGAAAGGGAGGGACATAGGGATCTTCGCATGCACCGAGTGGTCAGCTGAGAGCTTTGCGGGTTTGCAGAGGCACGCAGTGGTTTATACCTTGCTGGAGCGTCCAATGTGGCTGGGCAAGTCTGAGAAGGGGAGACTGTCACCTTCCCGTCCGAGGGAACTGGAAATGGACAACCTCACCTTTGGGCATTTGCGCTGTTTTAAACCGTTGCTATATTAAGAGGCATAATTACATAACCATTATTTTTAAAAATGTGTTTTGTTGAAGGGGAACTTACGTTTCCTTATTTAAAAATACTAATTGTCCTTCAGGAAGCAATTCCTTCTCTTAACCACAGTAATATGTATCTTAAGTGAAAAAGCAATACATTTAGTATTTGATCTTTTCCATAATGAGAATGTATTCTTGCATTACATAGTTAATTTAAAATAAATTAACACAAATTAATTGTAAAACAATCAGACAAGTGTATACAAGTCCCTTAATCTTCCTTCTAGAAGTAGCATGATTGAAAGTTACAATGTCGCACATGTGAACTATTTATATGTCTTTTGTAACAATGATTCATACTATCCCTCCTACTCTGCAAATTGCTATTAAAAAATTTAACAATAAACCATGGCATTCTCTCATGTCAATGGATATTGCTCTATCTCATTTTTAATAGCTGTCTAGATAACATTATATGTATGTTCCACCATTTCCCCTCTATTTTAAAAATTACATAAATAATACATGAATGTATTTGATATCATATAAGACTTCCAACAATGCCAAAATATAAAGATAAAACACAGAACAGTGTGGGTTTGTCTGATGTTCCCCCTTTTTATGCTTACCTCCACTCCTATGCCACTCCATTCCTTAAAAGTGTGAGGTAAGAAATTTGGTGTTTTTCCTCTAGCCCCCCCCTCCAGTCTTTAAACAAACTGTTCCATTTAGTCTCTTTAGCCCACACGATCCCATTCTCCTCCCCCTGGTCTAATAAGAAACCACTGGTTGTATGTCTTTGTCGTTATATATTCTCACAAAATATGCATTGTTTTGTGTTTGAGTGTCTTTCATTCATGTACATTGGATTTATATTTCATTTGTTTTTATGTTATTTTAAAAATCTTAATTTTAAAACCATTTCAAATTTATGGAAATGTTGCAAGAATAACACAAAGAACTCCAGTATATCCATTTTAAAGCTGCTTGCTTCATCATTCTCTCTCCCTGTGTATTTATAAAGTGACTGTTCTGAAGCATTTGAGATTAAGTGGCAGGCACCATGCCCCTTTTTTCTTAAATACTTGAGCGTGTATTTCCTAAGAGGGATGACCTTCACCTACACGACCACAGTGTAATGCTGAAAATCAGGAAATTTAAAATTGATACAATGGTATTATATAATCTTCAGGTCTTATTCAAAATTTGCTAGTTGTCCCAATAATATTCTTTTTTTTTTTTTTAGTTAAAGAGTGATATAATTTTATTTATTTTTAAAAGACCTTTTAGTAAAATATAGCTAACATACAACTTTACATCAGTTTCAGGGGTACACCATAGTTATATATATCTAAGGAAGTGACACCATACCACACTGTCATAATACTATTGACTGTATCCCTGTGCTGTACATTCATCCCCCTGACTTACTTGTTTTATACTTGGAAATTTGGACCACTTATTACCTTTCATCTTTTCCTCACCTTTAAAATTTTTCAATTACAGTTGACATTCAATATTATTTTATATTAATTTTGGGTGTGCAGCTTAGTGGTTAGACATTTGTGTAATTTAAGAACTGATCCCCCTGACTAGTCTAGTACCCACCTGGCACTGTACATAGTTATTACCGTGTTATTGACTGTATTCGCTTTGCTTTAGTTTGTATCCCCATTATTATTTTGTAACTACCAATCTGTACTTGTTAATCCCTTCCCTTTATCACCATGTCCCCCAGCTCCCCTCCCATCTGTGACCCTGATAAATCTAGTACCCGTCTGACAGCACACATAGTTATTACAACCAACACTGTTCCTTATATTTTTTCCTGGTCCAGGACCTGATCCAATACCATTAATTGAAATTAGTTTGCAAGTTTTTATTAATCTCCTTTAGCTGGAAACAGTTCAACCTTTCATTGCCTTCTGGAACAGACATTTTTCAGAATATGGACCAGTTATTTTACATACATTATGATTGCTTGTTTTATTGTAGACAATCTAAAACTTACAAAAAAGTTGTCACATACAGAGAACTCACCCTATTGCAGACCTATCTGAGCATAAATTTCTGACGTATACTTTACTTTGTATTTCCAACAAAGACATTCTCCCTCATAAACACAATAATCAAAATCGTAAAATTGACATTACCGCCATCAGGTGCTTAGACCTCATTAAGTTTCGCCAGTTGTCCTGACAGTGGCCCTCCAGCAGCCGAGATTAGGTGTCATTGTCTCTTCAGTCTCCTCCAACTGTAGCAGATGCAGTCTCGCCCTGACTTCCTTGGCCGGGTATGTAAATGTCCGCCATGGTGGGTGCGTCTGCTGTCTCCTCGTGATTCAATTCAGATTATGCACCTTTGGCGGGACAGCACTGAAGCGATGCTGGATCCTATCAGGTGGGCGCGACTCTGATTACCCCATTACTGGTGACATGAACTCCAGTAAGGTGGTGTCGGCTAAGTTTCTCCCTGTAACGTTTTTATTTTTCTCTTGTTATTAGTAAGTATTCTTTGGGGAGAAGTACTTTGAGACTATGAGTATGTGTACATCCTGCTAGTCATCCAATTTCTATGCATTAACACGTCCAATGGATTCCTGTTCCATGGGTTACTTGTTACTACCATTACTTTTACCTTATCTGCAAATTGTCCCAAATGTAGTCAGCAGGAGTCTCTTCAAGCTGGCCTTTATGTACTTTTTTTTAGTATAAAAATGCCTAACTTGCCTAAACACTGCCAGTTTGTTGTCCAGAATGGCCACGCCAGTCCACACGCAGCAGCGGTGCACATGAGTGTACCCGCACGTCCCTCTGCCTCCGCCGTGGCGCGTCCAGCTCTCACACTTGGCCAGTTACTAGGCATCAGGGGATTTGTTGCTGTTTTACTTCTTCTATCCCTGATTACCAATGATCTTCAGTATCTCCCCAAGTACTCGGTGGGCCTTTCGGTCTGCTCCTCTGCATTTGCTCTATGTTAGTACTATATTTTTTTAAAACTTCAATAGATCTGACTGTTCATATTGTTCTCCACTTTTCCCTGTCACTTAAAATGTTCTGAAACATTCTTCCAGGCCAGGCTGCTGGGACGGAGCAAAGCCCTTGGGTTCTGTGGGGCTGGAGCTGTGGGTCTGAGTGGCTGATGTGGGCAGAGGTCTGACTAGAGACCCTGTAGGGCCCTGGGTGGGACCACCCCACCTCCTCCCAGCTCAGCTCCATGGCTCTCTTGAGTTCTCTGAACAGTTTCTTTTATCAGGGTTGGTGCCGGCACTGATAATGCCAAAATGATTGATTCCCCCTATCTACGCAGGGACACTCCCGTGGAGGTTTGGCGGGGGAGGGAGGAGGAGGAGGGAAGTGCACAGACCGACAACTATGATGCAATAAGGAAAGTGCCGAGAGGGGTTGACATTTATTAAGCACTGACTTGCGGTGTGCTTATGGATGACCCAATGAGGTGGACCCTGCGACTCCCATTTCATACATGGGGAAGCCAAAGCCCAGACAGGTTCGATAAGTTGCCCAAAATCACACAGTAAACGGTGAGATTGACATTCTTGGTCTCAGAACAAACCCTGTTTCTCCACCACCTCACCCCACGACCACCTTGCCGGTGCGAGCAAGTGACACCCTGCCTTGGGCTCAGGGACCGCGCGAGACCTGCACCGGGCATGCGCACCAATGCCACGTGCCTGTCCGCGAAGTTCCCCCGGAGGCTGGGCTGGCTTCGTGCCCCGCTCCCGCCGCCTCCGGGCCGGCACCAGCCTGCGCTCCGCTAGCTTGCAGGCCACCCCACTGGCAGCGGCCCGTGCTGCCCACTGCTGGTCGCCATCTCACAGCGACTAGAGGACTCGCCCAGCGCTTACTTCCGCGAGGGTGCGCCCTGTGCACGCCCTCTGCGTTCCTCACCCCTCCCCTCCCCGCTCAAGGTCAAGGTTAGGGGTGCGGTGGGGTGGGGCGAGGGGGATGTCTCCAGCAGAGTCCAGACCCGAGAAGCTGGGCGCGGGTCGCATGTCTCTGGTTTACCCGTCTGAGCCCAGAGCAGGAGCCCACTCTCCTTAACCCTGTAGCTCCGGAGGGGGTGTGAGGGGGCAGGAGGAGGGCACCGTAAGACCTCCAGTCCAGAGCCAGGGGGGAGTCCTGAGTTCCTCCCTGAACTACGTCCTGAGTACTGAGGATACGGGCTGATGAAGACAATCACCTGATGTAGTGAACATTGGCAGCCCCCACACCAGGCTGGTCTGTGTCCTGACCACACCACCCTCTTTTTGACAAAAGGCCATCTTGAGGGTCTGACGGAGAGTCAGACATAGGAGCCAACGACAGGATAATACAGAGGAGAATAACTGTGGGTATAAAGCACAAGCCTGGTACCGGAGGGTCAGGGGTCACCAGGAGGTTGTAGGAGGGCGGGCTGATAAATTTCACCTCCACTGTAATTTTTTTGTTACATTAGCCATATCTGGGTATGACCGGTTCTGTGCAGTCGCGTGGTGTCCCCCCTCCGTCATTCCTGACTTGCACACACACCTGCTTACATTTCTCACCCAGTGCACGTGGAAATGGGAGAGTGTTCAGACGTTCGGTTCCAACAGTGTGCTGTTCCCGAGCTCTTAACAAGGGGAAAGCTTCTTCCAACAGAAATCCCAGACGAACGCAAGCCGTGTAGGTGATCGGTGTGCGGGTGCGAGTGCGGGCAGACGCCGGGGGAGGCGGCTCAGGGATGAAGTGGGACAACCAGGTATGAGTGACCAAACGGGGTGGAAGGCCTGTCACCGCAGGCGGTTGGTGTCATCAAGATCGCGGGAGTATGTCGAAGTATGTGGTGATGCTGTAGAAAAATAAACGACGTAGGTATGTTTCTTTTTATTTAATTAAAATACCTTTCCCTGTTCATTTTCTATTCAAGTAGAGGCAAAATCTATTAGCCTACCCTCACCCCTGAGCAAGGCTTGCTAGGCTCTAGAGCAGATCACCGCGTAGACCTTTCCTAGCAGAAGGCCCCTGGAAACAGATGTGTAAGGGTGCTCTGACGTGTGCATCTTTGTCTGCTCTGTGCTGGGCCTTGCTGTTTCTTTCCTGACCTTCCTGTCTTACCTTTTAGGTCCTTTGAGATCACGGGGTGACAGTTCTTTACTGTGTTTGCCAACTTAAGTAAGAGGATAGTCATTACTTTTATGGAACAGCTGACACATGCAAAAGCAAATACGTGAGGAGAAGGTGAGTCCTCCTAATGCTCAGGAGGGTGACAGGCCTTTTCTAGTTCCTTCTTCTGTCCCATAGGAAGGATATACCAGACCAAGGCTACGCGCCAGGAAATCAGTCTCGGGGGGAGTCAGCAGCTGCTGCTCTCGCCCTTAAATCCGGCTGCTTTGGCTGTTGGTTTCCGTGGCTCAGTTTGGTGTGTGTGCAAACTGGAGGAACTGGCCCATGACCATTAATCCATCGGTTTATCTGAATATGGAGTCCTGGTGCTCCTCAGGTTACAGGCCCAGTTCATGGTAAACCCCTGACCGAGACAGTGGCTACCAGGGGACACTCATGAGGGAAAACGTATGGCTTGTGTGAATGAGAAACCTTTAACATGGGCCTAAAGGATGCCCTTGGGAATTTGTGGTATTTTGGACACTGGGTCCATTTCAGCACAAAGTACCATGTTTCAAGATCAAATGAATGACTGAGCAGGAAGATGTGACAAACATGCAAATAACTAAATTATGGGTAGAAGGTGATCAGGACCTTAAAATAGTTGTCCCCAAAGCGGGCTGGGAGTTCAGAGCGCACCTTCTTGCTGTGTTGTCCGGGGAGGCTTCCCGAAGGAAGGGGTGTTTTCGATGGGTTCTGAAAGATGGGGGAGGGTTTCAGCAAGCTAAGATGACATGGGCAGCGTTGCACCTCAAGTCATTAGGGTCACAGGTTGGGAGAGGTCCCTGGGACCCGAAGGTAAGACACTGTGCACTGTGTGTTTGTTCAAGGTATTTATCAACTCTAAAACAAGTTCTTATGATTTAAAAATCAAGAATTAGGAAAGAGCATAACAGCTTAAATTCCTTATCCCGGCCCCTAGTCACTCAGGTACCCCCTCAGAGGCATTCAGCAGTGTTGGTCTCTTGTGTAACTTCCCAGGAGTGTCCTGCACACATGCGAGCAGATGCACACCCCCACACATGCCACCCTCTTTATGCGATGGCAGCAAGGCGCGCTGTCCTGTACCCTGCTTGTTCACTTATATTTTGAAGATGGTTTCATTTCAATATGTGAAGAGCTTCTTCGAGCTTACTGGGGGAAGACGGGGGTCAGAACGGGACCCCGTGATTTTTGAAATGTACCTGAAATTAACACCAACAACGCTGTCATCAAAACACTGCAAAGAGGTGGAGATGTCAGACTATTATTTTACTTTTGATTTGCCCTGTCCCCCACCCCCATTGCTTTGGGACAACCACTGTGGCTCACTCAGTCTGTGAGAAAATGGCCCCTAAGGCTTGGGCAGGTGTCCTTGGGGGGTACTATTAGGGCGGTTCACGGGCTTTGCTGGAATAATGGGGGAAAATCATTGGGACTGATTGACCTCATGCATGTATCATCTCCTCCTCCTCCACATCTCCAGGGTTGGTGAGTCACAATCCAAGACGAGCATATCTGTCCAGTGCTGCTTCTCCAGGGGGTCTGAAGGTGAAGCCTTGATAAACTGCCTGTGAGGTTGATAGCAAAAAGGTGTGATTACCTGGGTTCTGGTTCTCATCTCAAGGGCTCTTTCCCTTCCTTCTTTTTGTGCTCACTGGGGTGACACAGATTAAGGTCTGATCTTCAGTCTTTCCCCCAAACACACTATCAGATGGAGTAGTTAGATTTCTATGGGGAATATGGGCTCACAGGCCAAAATGAATAGACACCCGAGGAGAACAACTATCTCGAAAGAAAATAACAAATGAAACAGTATATATCTTCTGACGTATTAGAAGAGATGGAACAATGATTTAAAATAAGCTTGACAAAAATGCTTAAGGAGAGAAGGGAAGGCAGCAGTAATATGAAGTAAGAATAAGGAATTGTAAAAAACAAGAAGGAATATTAAGTGTGAACAATAGAATAGTTGAAATAAAGAACACAACAGATGGAATAAATAGTAGAATGGGCACAATTCATGAACATTTAATGAGTTGGAAGATCAAATTAAGCAAGTCTCCCAGAAAGAAGCTGTGAAGGATAAATAAGTGGGAAATTTAGAATAAAAGTTAAGAGGTATGGCAGTAGAAGTACAAGTGCCAGGATCCAGATAACAGGGATCATAGAAGTGAGAAAATTAAATACGCAGAACAGGAACTCTTTCAAGAAATTATGGAGGTAAGTTTCATGAGTTTTCATGTAAAAAAA
>PVJL010006041.1:62131-98356 GCA_004026885.1 Lyroderma lyra | reverse complement strand
TATCACATTAATCTGAATCTGTATCCCTGTTAATTTCAACTTCTATAAAGAAATCTTATGGCACATTATTGCAGCTAGATTAGAATATAAAATTATGAAATTAATGAATAATTCCATCTCAAAGGGGTCATCATAGCCTATATTAAACATGTGGAAGATTTGGGTTTAATATGTTGAATTGTTCCTACAAATGTAATATCTTACCCCTACTTCCTCCAGTAAATAGTTTACAAAAATGTGTGTATGAGATGGATGCATACTTTTGTTACCAAAGATTACAACTGTAGGTTTCGGGTTTATTCTTAGTAATGGAGGGCCTAGTCCCTTACCAACAACTACAAATTGCAAAAAACCTCTGAAAACTGTAACTTTGTAATGACTTGGCAGCAAAACTGGACATGATGTGGAAAGAGGTTATTTATAGTTTTTATCCTTTATTCATTAATTTCACTGCAGAAATATTAATGTTCTGGTTACAGTGGCATTAAGTATGCATATTACTTGCCTAAAATGCCCAAAATTCTGGATTTGTAAACATATCTGGTCCAGTGGGTTTTGCATAAAGAATTATGAAACTCAACCAACAATCTCTCACATCAAACTATTCTTTCCTTGGATCCAAAAATATAATGGACAAGGGTTCAGGATATTCTCACATTCAAGTATTAGGCATCTCTTCTTTTTATTTGTTTTTCCAAGTAACTTTCTTTTGCCAATCTGAGATAATTTTCTGGTATCCTCTAAATGTGTGATTGAAATGTCGTTTCTATTCATGCCAAGATTGCTACTCACGTGGGACATTAGCCGGTCCTACCTCTGATGTTTATTTCAGGCAATGCATTTCGCTGGTTAAGCACAGCCAACCAGTGCAAGAGAAGCCCAGACAATTACGTTGATATCAAAACTGAATTTGAGGTTTTATATTTGAGGATGGCCTTCTTGTGCTTTCTGGAAGAGGTCACAAGGATAATCTTTCTTGAGCAGGTCTTATTGGCAGTCTTTAATGAGGGTTAGACATAGTGTGTTGAGAGTTAAGAAATCCAGGCTGTGTAATCTTGGGCAAATCATTTCACCTCCCTGGGGCACTTTTTTGCCGTAGCTGTAATAAGTAGGTTGGACTAGATGATCTCATAGGCTTTTTTTTTTTAATTCTGAAGTACCCCAAGTCACAACTGAACTCAAAAGTAATCAGACAACATCTACAACCCCCATATGAAAATCATTTTTATACTTTTATAGATATTCTTCTTTCTGAAACTGAGCTATTTGTTATGTGTTAAAGTCATAGAATTTTAGGGCTAGAAAGGACTCTATTTCAGTGGCCTTTAAGTTGGATTTTACACATCCATATAGGTGCCGAGACTAAGCATGTGGGACTAGGCCCAACATCTCCACTTCAACCAGACTAGTTGATTTTATTTGCTTTAAATATTGGTATTCTGCATAGGATTGTGTTGAGAGGTGAAAGAGAAAAGTCCTCCAGCCTGGTCCAGTCACCTTCTTTTGCAAAGAAAGATGCTATTAAGAATGGATACTAAGGAGCTCCGTGGTAGTATAGTGGCTAGGCTTCAACGCTGTCAACCTGGCAGCCCGGGTTCGATTCCCAGCCAAGGAACAACCCACATTTAAAAAAAAAAAAAAAAAGAATGGATATTAAGATGGAGATTAGGAATGTCACCAAGTGCGAGGCAAGACCAGAGCTCTTGATTTCTGGTTCATTCCTTTTCCCACCATATTCACTATCACATGTTATTGAAAGTTGGCTGAGACTGTTCACTGTGCATTAACGTGAAAGTCACAAATAAATATCAAGATAAATAGTCTAGATCAACACTGCCCAATAAAACGTGAAGTGATGGAAATGTTCTGAAGCTGTACCATCCAGTATGGTAGTTACTAGTCACATGTCGAGCATTGGGAATATGGCTGGTGAAACTGAGGTATTGACTTCTAAATTTAATTTAAATTTGAATAGCTACATGTAGTTATTAATAGTAACTACCGTATTGTACAAAGCAGATCTAGATTTTTTTTACTGTCATGAGCTGCCAGTCTAGGAAGCAGAATTTTTCAGTAGGGCAGAGATTTATTTGACCAAGTTATATTTCAAAGGGCAGTTACATAGCCTTAGGAACTAGATAAAAGGAAGCAGTGTAAGTTCTCCATCGCTGCATGAAGGAAGTTATAGTAGAAGTGGAATTATGCTTTGATACTCATTCAGAGTGACCTAACCTGAGGAGCATAGGTTCCTACCATTTCAGGGTTACATGGTAGTTCAGAATTTGGGGAAATGACTGAAATCATTCTTTCATGATGGAATATTCACATTTATAGTGATTCACCTCACAAATCCAAAGGCCTCAAGTAGATGGCATTTGTTCCATAATAATCACTGTGAAAGGCCGAAAAATACAGTATCTCTGTTTTATTTGGATTTGTGCTAAATTTTAGAGTACTTACTCTTTAACCTTTGCCTCAATAAACTGCAAAAGTCAATCTTACGCCTATTTTAGAGTCGATATTCTCCTATAAGGAGAAACCACCCAAAGCTATAATCAGATTGTATATGTTTTCCCTTCAAAGATGATTGTTGTCCTCAGGATTTCTGTTACAAATAGAAAAATCAGTTAGCTGACCAATGTCACCTATATAAATATTTGACTAGAGAGCCATGGTAATACAGTTGGGTTGATTTCTATCCCAATGTAACAGTGCAGTGGCTATTCACTTTCGGTTGATCCATAGTGGTCTCTTTGTAAACAAGCTATGAATAGAAAACAGGTTAAAATCTGAGATTTTCTTTTGTTTAGCTCCTATACACCAAACTGTAAAACTGACCAAATACCTTGCTTCCTTGTAGTGTGGTTTCTTCAAGAGAAATAAGAAAGATCATTATGATGCCACATATCACAAGGCTGAGATCCATGCTCAGCCATCTGATAAAGAGAGGCTTACTTCTGATGCATAGTATTGATCTACTTCTGTAATTGGTAATTGATCAATGTTTTTTAATTGCTAGCTGTGGGACCTGCTATGGTTGTGGTGGCTAACTTTAAGAGCAACAGCTTGCTGTGTGTGTCCCATTAACAGATGTTTCCAAATGTCCACACTGGCTTGCCTTGCTTGGATTTATTTTTTATTTTATTGATTTCACTTGAAAGCTCACAGGTTTTTTTTTTTTTTAATGCACAAAGAATCTTTTTGTTGCAGGTGAGTTTTTTTGCGTTGTTGTTGTTAAACATAACCCATAGCAATGAAGAAAACTGCAATCTATGTACATGCAAAAGGAGGCTTTGACCTCCATAGTAGCCCAGTTTGTTGTTAATCCAGTATGCAGCATCCCACTTGGAATTTCAAAGATGGATAAGAAATCATTCCAGATATCTTGTCCATTTTGGAATGTCCCAGAGATACATGCTTGTGTTGACTGCCTAATTAACCTGTTGCATGTTGGAAATGTGGGGCTTCTCTTGATGAGAAGGCTTTCTCACTGTCATCTTTTTGATCTTGCTATAAAGTGGTGGGGAAAGGCTTGGAATGCTTTTATTGTTGCTCAGAAATTGTTTTACGCTAGCTAAGCATGCACCTTCCTTTTCCTGCATACCTACCCCAGGTCAAAGACCATTACAACAAATCAAGACTCTTGGCATGATGGACATTATGGCCAATTTCAAAAGACAGTTCTTTACCAAAGTGACCTTCATTGTACAAAATTCTAGTATACACATGCTCTGGACAGTGTTTATTTCAGTATGTTGTAATGGAGTTTGACCTTTTTTCATGTTCCAAGAGATTTGATCCAACCTTGGGTCTCAGTTGATTTTAAGTCCACGTTTTGCTTCTCTTATTTATAAATCCATGGAAACAGGAATTGGCGGTGATTCCTTTTTCCATTTCTGTGAGCATGAGAGGATAGAATTACTTGTATAATCCCTTCCCCTGGCACTGTCACAATGAATCCCAACATTTCCATTTCAGTTTTACATATCAGCCTTGATTTCCTTCTTTATTTAAATGGGACAAGAGCCACATTTTGTAATAGATAGCTATTTTGGCTTTTTTTGCACAGAACTCTAAAGGTGTCCATATAGAAATGGCCCTAGAACAAAACTTCTTGGTCCATTTTCCCTATTCATTCAGTGATAATTATGCACGTAATTTTATTTTGCTCTGTGACATTTGTATAACATCAATTCATTCAGCATAAACATTCTGTTCTTGATGTCACATAATGAACACATTAATCAACCATTCTAAGTAGCCTCCTCATCCTTCTACCTGCATTTTTAAATTGAAAAATATACTTTAAATAAAAGTCACATATATTCATTTTAAAAGGGCCAATCTGATTTTTAAATATCCAGGTATGCTCTCAGTAAAACCCCACTTTGGATCAGATTGAATATTTTTTTAATGAGTAAAAAATATATTCTTTAACAATTTAAATGTAAATGTCTTTTCCTTTTGCAAAAAAAAAAAAAAAAAAAGAAATTAGGTGGTGCTCTGGAGTTCAATCTAGTGATACTTCCCTCAAGTTCTTTGTGGTACATGATTTTATTGCAGGACAGAGTTACGTGATTTATTTAACTTGGAAGCACAACAGAAAGTCCAGGCAGTGTAAATTACCTTCTAGCTTTATGAGAGATGTGTACCGGAGCCTCAGAGGAGAGATGATTCTTAAACTTACCCATTTGAACACTGTCTCATTCAAATTATAATTTGTAAACTTATTTGTGACCTGAGTACCATTTTATTACTGGGAGAGGGGCATGAAATCATCTTTGGTTTATGGCCTTTAAAAAAAAGTCGTTCTGCAAAATGATGCTTTAATCATCTAAAAATTAGATCTTTCACATTATTATAGTATTGTGATGATAAAAACCAGAAGCAATGTGCCACAAACTCCTGAATTTTAGCAAGGAGATAGCTGGCATTGTTACAAAATGTACAGACAGGATGGAAAAACAGACTTTTCTTTCAGTTTGACAGCTGTTCTCTTCCATTTATCTCCACTGGCTACCGTCAGTTCTTTTCGACTTACTAGTTCTTTCTTAAAAGAAAACTGTGTCTTTTTTCCGTAGTCCAGAGGTAGGCATGGCTGAACAGAAAGCGTAGACATTCTCATTTAGCAAACGTGCTTTCCTGGCGATGAATTTGTTTCTGCTTCTCTTTCCCCCTTGTCCAGTGTGGATTCTTTAAACGCTCTAGGTACGACGATAGCGTTCCCCGATACCACGCTGTCAGGATCCGGAAGGAAGAGCGGGAGATCAAAGACGAAAAATACAATGACAACCTGGAAAAAAAACAGTGGATCACACGGTGGAATGAAAATGAAAGCTACTCCTAGGGGAGCCAAAGAAGCGTCACATCACCCAAACTGCTTTTTCAATTTTTCCCAACTCAGAAATTCAGATGGATTTAAAAGCCTGTTGCAAAAACCTGAGTTTTGATTTCAGACAGACTGCATGCAGTCTGAAGCTGCCGTTTTGACTGCTGTGGACGTGGTTATGTAGCCTAAGGCTCCTGTTTTGCACAGCCGAATTTAAAACTTGGAATGGATTTTTCTTTAACTGCCTTAATTTAACTTTTCGAGTTGCCTTTGTTTTTGGTGTGGCAGACTCGCATGTGCTGGGGAAGGGCCTGCCCAGGTGCACTCCTGTGACATCTTCCCCGGAGTGTAGCTGGAGGAAGGCACCCACAGTCACCGTGACCACAGAGTGGCCATCCTAACCCCGCACTGCCTCTGCACACCTTCTTCCCATAGGCCTGGAGAACCTGCACATTAACTGTCCCACCTCACGCGACAGTGCCATTCGGGGTAGTTGTGTTTCAGTTAAATGTGCTGTCTTAAAATTAAATGTGCAATAGAAGGTGATGTTGCCATCCTACCATGCTTCCCCATTTCCTAGGTGTGTGACTACTTGCTCACACCAACTACGTACAGGTTTGATTCTTCCTTTTCACTAAAACACACAGGTGCCGCAGACTTGAATGCTAGTTAACTCATTTGTATATGGTATTTATTTTTTTCTTTTTTACAAACCATTTTGCTATTGACTAACAGGCCAAAGATTCTCCAGTTTACTGTTCAGGTTAGATTAAGCAATCATTTAGAATGTGGGAGGTCATTGGTTTGACCTAAATTATTTACTGCAAAAAGAAAATAATGCTTTATAAATGTACCAGAGAGTAGTTATAATTTACAGATAAGTTTAAGTTATTAAAACATCTTCCTTTTTGATAGCCCTGACCCCCCCCAACCCAAAAGTTTTGTTTAAGAAATGGGGTTAACTGTAAGACATTTAATTCTCAACAGACATCAAATAATTTTTTAGTTCAGAGCCCTGTGTTATATTTCTGAATTTCAAGCTATAACTGTCAGGAACTCTTGGGAATAATGGGTTTGTTTCTTGAACTTTTGTCACTGCTGTATATACAGGACTTGAAAGAAATGGTGAGTGCCTATGGTGGATCCATACTGATCCAGTGTAAGACTACTGAATATCTGATACCAGAGGTCAGAGTAGAACATCACGATTTTTAAGTTCTTAAATGTTCTTGGAGTAATTTAATCAGTGAGTTGGTGTTCTCCCCTCTATATTCCCCAAATTAGTTCAGGACTACTTTGATATGAACTTTAAATTGTTTCTTAATTATAAAAATGGAGGGGGGGGATGACATTATACAATAGAGATTGAATAGATATGAAAGCTGAACTTTTTTTTAATTGCATGTGCTTCAGTATGTTAAGTTATATGGGGAACAACAGCAAACAGGTGCTAATTTGTTTTGACATAGTGTAAGCTGTGTCTCAATCTTTTAAAAGATAAAAATACAGCTATATGCCATCCTTTTCGAGTTTTATTTATTTATTTTTTTCTTTTCGGAAATCTTAACATTCTGGTTATAGTTTGGAATTTTTATTCACAAAAATCATTTTACAAATGATACCAAGCCAATGATACTTTGTTTACAAAAATTTCTCTGAACAGGTCATAATAGTGTTTAAAATCTCAGTTTCTTGCTTAGATAACTTTGGAACCTAATATAATGGCTTTATAGGTTGCTAAGAAGCTGATATTTTGAATGTGTTTATAGACCTTTGTTATAAAAAATGAATGTCCTGAAAAAAGGGTGGGTGTGGGGGGTGTGGAAGAGTGGTTCAACAACAAAGTAACAAGAATGTAGTGGTGTTTAAATTTATAGTTTTTAAAATTGTCATCTCAAGTCAAGTCACTGGTCTGTTCACATTTGATACATTTTTATACTAACTAGCATTGTAAAATTATTTCATGATTAGAAAATACCTGTGGATATTTGTATAAAAGTGTGAAATAAATTTTTTATGAAAGTGTTCATTGCTTAGTAACACAGCATTGTGTATGTGAAACTCTGAACTTATAAATAACCTAAATTGCCTTTCTTTTTATTTTATCAAGCCAAACTAAAGTTTTGATGTTTTTAATATATTCTTAGTGTTCCATATAATCTCAGATCAGCAAAAGGTATGAGTGCCCCAAAATAATGCAATGTAAATGTGATTGAGGGGTTCTCTCCTTCTTTTTGGCTCTACTGTTCAGTTGATGCTCAAAAGAAAATGGTCTTTGAAAGATGGTTATTCAAGATACCCAGAAACTGGGAGATATCTGTGTGCATTGATTCATCTGCTTCAGAGGCTTATGCCTGTGAGGGATTGGCTATTATTTAGCAGTGATACCATGGCATGAAAAATAAGAGTTCTGCCTAAGTTGTTTTCTTCTTAGAACACATTTTGGATGTGAGAGCACTCTAGCTGTGACATGTGTCATTGTATTGACCACCAACGGCTGATTGAGCGGTTGACCGGTTAGAAAATATTTTTTCTAACCAAAGGATTTCATTTATTAAGAGATTTAAGTGATTTGATGAATCTATATAGTGCCCAGACAATACAGCATGCCCTGGCCTGAATAAATTTCCAATCTAAAATGTATTATCTGTCCAGTATATTAGGTAAGTTTTCCACTGGACTTGGTGATACATATTAAGTCTTAGCCTTCTTAATTCTTTGAAGATCAGACAGGTATTACCACCCAAGAAATGTGTGATTGGTACTTTTTAATGATGGGCCAGAGGCTGTGGACGTTCTTTAGCTACCGTCCCATGGATATGTCCAGATTAAATCACTACACTAATGTATAATCGCCATAACCATTAAGGTGTCACTTGCTGTGGTTTGGCTCATGCTGTGGCATGAATGACATGGGCTGAAGGTCATGGCAGTGCTTTATATGACTCCTGCGATTCACCTTCCTCTCCCTCTTGAAAAGCATACGGAATGCCTAGCAGTGATAGTGGTATTAGTAGAGGGATGTCCTGGATTCCATTTGCAAACACTAACACTTCGTTGGTTGCAGATTAGTGTACTTTTCCATGCATATGATGATACTTTTGTCTAAAACAGACCAAAAATCGGGGGTCATCTTATACATGGGAATAATCAGTTGATAAGATTTCTTATTGATGGTTTAGAAAAGTAGGAGTCATCTTATAATGGGGGTGTCTTATACACGGAAAAATAGGATATATGCCACAACATCTCATGGGTCACGCACAGTCATGGCTTATGTTTTGCCCTTGTGGTTAAGAATATTCCAGAATGCAGGGTAGATGGAGGTGGGGAATGCTTTAAATTGCCCAGACATAGGTAGGAAGCATAAGACTGTGCATTCTATCCTAAATGAAAATGTCTGAGAACCTGATCTCTAGTACACTAACCCACAAAAAGACAATGTGGGAAGACACACTAGGATCGATAGGTTATTTCATTTTAAAGGAGAAGAGACGTGCCATCGGTGGCTGCGATCACACAGGCATCCTCAGGGCTGCGGAAACAGGAATGTGGAAGAGCTGTTTAATTAGCCTGGGTAGCATAAAGTCAGTGATTAAAGGCAGTTCCTCAAGACCAAAGGATAGGGTCCAACCACTTAGACGGAGGGGAAGAAGTTCAAAGAAATGAAGAAAAGGAACTTGAGAATGATTTTTTAAGAGAGTGGCTATTGCAAAGAGGCTAGTGAGCATCTGTTCTTCTGGGAGCCCGTGATTAGGGTCAAATGGCAAGTATTGTCTCTTGTACCTTAAAATAACAACGGGTTTTGCTGACCCTGAAAGGCGTCCTATCTAGCTGTTAGAATGTGCGAGAACCATACTAGTGGCTGAGCCCAGGCTACAGAGGTGTTACCGGCAGACCCATCTAAGTGGGAAGTTATAAATGGAATTCGTGGTTAAATCCTCTAAGGATAAGTGACCTGTGAAATACAGACCAAGTAAGAAAAACTGGTCCAGCCCAGTGCAGTAGTGAACCAGGCACCACAAAGGGCAAAACTAACCAAGTGATGGTTGATGATTATACTGGAGTGAAAGAGTCAAGTGCCTTTTTTGTAGCAGTCATGTCAGTAAAGTTTAAGTGCCTCCATCTTCTATTTGCCCTTGCCCTGGAGTTATTTCTCTGTCAGGTTGCCTGTGCCAGTCAGGGTCATTGAAATGGGCAGAGACAGCTCAGATAAAATGTCTCATACACTCTTTATCCTTCTATAATGGAACATCCACAGAAAATTCTCCAACTACATGGACAGAGTATGCTGTTTTTCGTTTCCTCAAAACCCAGCAGATAAGTATTCAGTTCACCAATAACTGAGTTTTGTGTTAAATCCCGTTTCATTTCCCAGCCAGGGAACCACCCCTCCCCCCACCAAAAAAAATCCTGTCATTGTGAGATGGAGATAGTTGTACATGGTTTAATCAGTTTTCCCCATTGTCCAAGATATTAGACTCTGAGGTGTATATACAAATAGAACACTAGCTTTGACCTTTGAAAGGAAGCTTACATCTAATACAACAGATGATACTGACAAAACAGGTAAATTCACTTTTATAAGTAGCAAAATTCAAAATCTTGCATTAGGATATCAGTGGTTGACACATAAGGTCAGTTCTTGATCTTTTGTGGGTAGGACTTGTCTCTGGAACCAACACCATTCCTAGAAAATCTGGAATAATTCTGAACCTGGACTTCTATTTGAATATCTAAGGAATGTTTTAAAAAATCCCAATGCGCAGGCTACATGCCAGACCAACATGCTCTATCAGAATCTCTGATGGGAACCAGGTATTGGTGCTGTGGAAGGCTCCCCAGGTGTCACTCTGAAGGTGCAGCCAAGATTGAGAACTGCTTTCGAGATTGTCGGATGGCCTGAATATTGAAAGGGCTCTGTCCACTGTGTGGGAATGCCCCATTTCTGCTCGTGATGGTTCTACGGTACCAGTAACGAGCTGAGAAGCTGGAGGTGTGCTAGTCACAACGGGAGGCTTGACTCAGACTGCCCAGATGCGAATTAGCTTCACCTCTCAGGACATCACCCTAGGTTTCGTTCTGTGACTGAAACTGTGCCCCAGTTTCTTCACCTGTAAATGAGGATTGATAACAGCACCTATCTCATAGGTCTGTGTAAGGAGTAAATGAGAAGATCTGGACGTGCTCCTTAAATGTTAGCTATTTTTACAATTCTACTTGTTGATTATGTAGACTCATAAAATGTCAAAGTAGGACGGAAGCATGGAAATCTGGTTCTACTTCCTCATTTCACAGATGGGGAAGTACTGTTTATTTTAGTTGTCACTGGAACCTTTTGTCATCTCTTCAAAGTCTTTAATACAGCATGATTTACTAGTGGGTGATAAAGCTACAATCTGCAAGCCTACGAACCCTAACTAAAAAATACTGTGAACCTAACTCTTAAATTGCAACTGCTCATCAAACTCTGTCTCAGCCCTTAGCGCAGTGACCCCCACATGTTTGCGTTGGGGCACACACTGGAAGTCAGTGTGCAGGCATCCTGAGGTTGCTATGTGCTATTTACTGATTCTTCTTGGTTTTCTCCTTGTTTCTTTTCTTTATGGGATTGAAGAGTATCAAAAGAGTTAATTATTTTTTTGAACACTTTCTCAGTTCTTTACACACTCTACCAATTCTTTGGTTTCCTTTAGTGGGAAGGCAAGCTGCAATTGTGTTGCATATTACCTTTGCTGCTCTGCAGAAGAGGAAATGCTCTTAGAGCCCTGCTTGTGCTCAAGTTACACCATGTAATCATATATTACACCAGAGTTTGAAAACTCCCATTTCTCCTTCCCATATGTCACAGTGCATCGACCTAAAGATCTATTAAAGGCAAAAAAAAAAAAAAAAAAATTTCCCTAGTAAGACTGAGAAGCTGTTTGATTCCAGGTGTCATCACATTCCTGATGCAACTGAAGTTCTAGGGTGTTTACCTAACTGAGGAAGCCACCCTGGTTAGGTCGTCTTAATCAGCAGTGGCTGAGAGCAGTCCTCCTCACTCTAACATGCCTGAGCATCACCTGGGGACCTTGTTAAGATGCAGGTTCTGATGCAGGCAGCCTGGGATAAAACCTAAGAGCCTACATTTCCAACAGGCTGTAGGCACTGCAATGCCGCTGATCCATGGATTACGTTTTGGGTAACAAGAATCTTTGGAGTCAGCCTGTTTTAGTCGCTGTTCTGCCACTTTATACTTGTGTGACCTTAGGCAAGTTTACTAACCCCTAATGGTTTAACTTCCTCATCTGTAAAATGGTACTATGGAATAACTTGGATTCTAACCTAGGCTTCCAGGGAATAGACACCATCCACTCACTTCTATACAACTTCCAACCCCCTAACATTCTCAAACATGTGCATAAAGAGCAATCGGGGAACATTTCAATCTTTGTTATATCTGAGTATATAGCTTTCACTGTCTTGATAGGATAGATGACATTAGACTTAGGCTACTCTTGTGGGCCATTCAAGATACTCTTGCCTTCAAGATACCTACCCTGCTAGAAACAAAATCCCATTACAGTGAATAGTATTAACGACTCGTTGGGGAATAATATGTCAGTCTACTAGATGACCCACAGAAGCAGTGATACATTGGTCTGGCTACAGTGACTTCTCTAAATCAGTAGCAAAACAAAAAGATTCAGATTCAGATTCAGGTTGACTCCAGGTTATGGGTTAGCAATTGGGCATTTCCTTTCTCAAGCGTCAACTATTTCTCAGTTTTCCTTTGCCTCTTCCACCACTAACAACCCAACTACTCCTGCCAGAAAAACAAAAATAAATGAATAAAATGCTTAAGCCACGTGACATACTCCTGTGGGTGGGCTTGCTCAGCCTCTAGTCCACCCTTCTAGTTGGAAAGAAAAAATACTTTTCCAAACTCCCTTGCAGTTTGGATTTTGCATGTGAATTAAATTCTGTGAAATACCTTCATAGGAGATCTGAAAGGTGGACTAACAGTGGATGTTTCTGCAAGTAAGTATGGTTATGGAGACTTAAGGTTCAGGGTTGAATGTCTTTTTTTTTTTTCAATTACAGTTGAAATTTATTATATTAGTTTTAGGAATAGTGGCTAGACATTCATATAACTTAATCCATAAGACTTGCACCCACCTGACACCATATATAGTTATTACTTTTTTTTTTTTTTGGTTGGTTCCCTGAGCGGGGATTGAACCTGGGCCGCTGTAATGAGAGTGCCAAAGCCTAGCCACTACACCACCAGGGAACCTCCTATGATATTATTGACTATATACACTAAGTTGTACTTTACATCCTCATGACTATTTTGTTACTGTTAATTTGTGCTTTTTAATCTCGTCACCATTTTTACCCAGCCCCCTTTCCATCTGTCACCCCAATAAATCTAGTAACCATCTGACACCATACATTCTCAGTTCTTATTTTACTTGACTGCTGGAGAATATTTAACAGTATCAGAGGACCCCTTATTTTTTCAAAGCACCCTTCCCTTGGCTTCTGCTGTTGGTAATTCCTTAAATACTGTGGCAGTGGAGACTTATCTCCGGCTTCACACCCTCCACAGGTGATCTCACCTCCAGTTACCATTTGCATTAGAGACAGTCTCCCAATTTCATCACATCTAAGGCACCATTAATTGTAAGATTGCACCATCTTTTTATGAACTAGTAAGAAATAAAGTTGCCAAAGACATAATCTTTTCTTATTCCTTAGAATTTTCTTTTATTAAGAACACTTAGATATATTTGGATAGATTTTAATCCTGTTATTCCTTGTACATGTTGGGGGCCAAAGACAAGCCCTCCAAAATATCCCACAAAAAATTATCACTTTTGTTAAAGAGAAAACCCCAAACCCCAAATGGCATCCCTTGTGCTAAAGCCCATGAGCAAAACTAAATTTAATACCTGACTTAACTGCAGATTCAATCTTCACTAGAAATGGAATCTTAATCAACCAGTCTGGAATTTTCTGGTCAATACCAATGAAGTAATCTGTCCCTCTCCACCTCATAGAAAGTGGCAATCTGCATGATAAAATTCTTGTCATTTCCTTCTCCCCCAAAAGAAGATGAATTGGTCTAAAAATACAGTCATGCACCACTTAACTATGTTCTGAGAAATATGTCATTACACAATTTCATCATCGTGTCAATATCATTAATGTGTTTATGCAAACCTAGATGTATAGCCCACTACACACCTAGACTATATGGTATGGCCTACTGCTCCTAGCTACAAATCTATACAGCACGCCACTGCACAAACACATGCTTAAATGAAGCCCAGAGAAAATGATGCAATCAAGAGATGCAGTACACATGAGACATGAGGCTGCTGCCAGTGTAACACAACAGACTGTTTTACAGAAGACTTTCTGTAAGTAGAAAAAGTACACTAAAATAATGATTAAAATGTAGTATAGTAAATATATAAGCTAGTTACAATCATCATTTATTATTAAATACAGCACGCTCTTAGTTAACTGGCACCCATGGAGATTGGTAGATGCTGGATAAATGTAAGTAGACTCTCCATTAACCAGAACTCAAGCAACCAGCACTCTTAAGCAACTGGCAAAATCTCAAGCAAGGTTTCTTCAGTTCCAGTTAACAGAGTGTCAACTGTATTACGTACTGTCCGTACTGTCCGTAGTTGTATGTGCTATAATTTCCTATCATTGGCAGCACAGTGGGTTTACGCCAGCATCACCACTAACATGTCAATGATGTGTTGCACTATGACAGTACTGGTTACTGGGTGATAGGAATTTTTCAGCTCCATTATAACTATGGGACCACTGCTGTATATGCTGTCCATTAACCGAAACCTGAAAGCAGTGCTATTCGGTGCATAACTGTAATTCTTTTCTTTTGCTAACTCCCCTGCCACACCCTTCTTCCTACGAAAACCATTTTGTACAAACCCTTGGAGCGCCCTTCTAGTTGCTACATGGGATAATGCTGCCTGATTCATGAATCACTTAATATAGCCATAGATCTTCACATTTACTGGTTGAATTTTGATCTTTAACACACTAAATTACAAATGAAGGCCAAAAAGTTAAGGGATTTTTTTTGTTTCTTAGAGGAAGGAAGGTTGGGTTTTTTGAAGATCACGGTGGGAGGGGTCACAGTAACACCTTTTTCTCCTAGGGCCTCTCAAGGTCCTGATCTGAGTGGCCTTTGCTGATCTCCTCTATAAGGTAGCTTCCACAACCCCCCCTCCCCCCCCACACACACACAACACACATGCACGCTCACACACACACAATAACTCTGTTTAATTATCTTTATAGCCTTAGCACTCTCTGAGTTAATCCATATATTCATTTTCTGTTTCTTACTCTTAGAAATTCCATGAGAACAGGGACTTGCCTATCTTCACTGCTGCATCTCCAAAATCTAAATGGTTCCTGTCCAGCACATAGCATGTCTAAAGAGACACTGAATGAATGAACCCCAGTAGTAGGCAGCTAAGTACCTAAGAAGAAATGAAATGAAAGAAAGGGAAATTGGTGAAAGCAGAAATTTACACCTCCCCACCCCAACACAATTTTTAAAAGAGAACAACTTGAATTCTGCTGAGTTTAGACATCAGAAGCAGACTTCTCAACCCTCAGAGACCTAGGCTCAAAACACTAATTTCAAGTTCAGTGTTCTCCCTATCTCCATATATAAATACTTAGGGGTTTGCACCCTCACAGTCCCCCTCAGCCCTCCCACCACTTAGGTTCTTCTTGTGTAACTGCTATCTCCATTGGCTCCAATTCTCATGCAAAATTCATTCTTTTCAACAATTTACACAAAGGCATAAAAGATTCCGTCTCAACAAGTCTTTTCCTATGTTTTTTATTTTTTTGCTTTTTGGTATGTGGGTAGCTCCCTGACTGGGAATCGAACCCAAGCCGCAGCACCAACAGCGCCAACGCCGAAGCCCCAAGCCACTACACCATCAGGGAACTTTACTAAAGGTTACAGAGAGTGCTGTCATTGTGAAACAGCCTTTGCAATCTTCTGTCACCTCCCCTTCCCCTTTGCTCAGCCAAGCAAATTCCTCCCCTGGCTTCTTGCTGAGCTAGTCTGAGAGTTTTCCCTTGGGAATGGTCTCTCAACTCCAGCCTCATATCAAAGTACAGTACTTACTCCAGATAACTACGGTGTTTTCCCTAAAACAAATCCTGGTGGAAAGGATGGCCACCATATCATTGCACAAGTAATACCTTAAATGACAATACTCCTGAAAGAAAGAGGGCAAATACATGCTGGGAAAAATCTTGCTTTAGTGGAATACAATATATTGTTTAGAGCACAACTTTCCAGGATATCTGATTCTGCTTCATTGTCTTTGAACTATTACTAACTCTGTAAATTGTAGATAACTGATAATGCAAATAATTCTTGCCTGTATCTATGCAAATACTTCAGGTGAAGGGGCCCTGATTCCTAAGGGAAAAAAGTTAGTTTTGCAAAAGCTCTTTGCGAAGTCATTTCTGTACTCGTATTTTTTTTTTTTTTACTTCTCCTTTGAACTGGTTGTCGTCATTTAATTCATGTGTTAATTGCATTTTTGGTGTGTTCATTTTGTTTTTCAGCTTTCCTGAGATATAATTGACAAAACTGTAAGACAAAGTGTACAACACAATGTGAGGGTGATGTGTTCATTTTGTAGCTGCACGGGAGTCATAATTTTACCTTTTTTGAAAATTATATTTCTAATGTATGAGAGTTCTGCGGTAAGAAATGGTAGCACACTTAAAGGAGAAACTGAAGAGTGTTTGAAGGGACTGTTTACAGAGGTGTGGGCAGAGGTAAGCAGCCAGGGATGGTACCACTTCTAAGGCTCACTAGGCAGAGGGAGGCAGCTGTGGTCACATTTAGAGGGACACAAATCATGCCTGGCAGGAAGAGGGCAGGGGCGTAAACATCATGACTTTCCTCTTCTTTATCCTCTGAGCCCCATGAAGTCAGAAGGTAATAGAGACAGGGTGACACAGTCTGGCTTGTTTTCCACTCTTCAGTCAAATCAGCCACACATGAATCAAATTCTCAGTGAATTTAGAGCAGGGGTGTCCAATCCCTTGACTTCCCTGGGCCACAATGGAAGAAGAATTGTCTTGGGCCACACATAAAATACACTACCACTAACAATAGCTGATGAGCTAAAAAAAAGTCCATGCATAATTTTCGTAATGTTTTAAGAAAGTTTACGAATTTGTGTTGGGCCACATTCAAAGTCATCCTGGGCCACATGTGGCCTGCAGGCCGCGGGTTGGACAAACTTGAGTTAAAGGATCTGGCCCAGGTATGCTAAAGATTTTTATTGAGCCTTGAAATATCGTTATATTTTATAGCTACATAGTTAAGTACTATAGCCTTTTATTAAAGTTCATATAAAAGAGGTATCACCGTTAGATTACTTTCTTTACATATCTCGTGGTTTTATGTCCATACTGCTCTCTGTAATATATTTTTACTGAAGTCTTAACAATCCCGATGTTTCAGACACCTGAAAAAATGTATTTCTCCAGCTTCTGGGCCCTAAGCCTTTGGCCAAGAAGCGAACAGTGGGCACCATTTTATATGTCTTCTCACATACTCATTCTCTGTATTTTGGGTGGAAGTGTGGTGAGTATACTTGGTTTGGAGAAAAGGAAAAACATGCTGTAAAACAGTTGGATTGGTTTATGGGAGAATTAACTTTGCTAAAATAAATCTCAAGGTTTATGCTAGGCCTTTGCGATTCCACACAAGTTAATGTTTAGCTGAGCACCTGGACATGGGTAGGTGGAAAGCAGCAGAGTTGCCATAGGGGTTGAGGATGCTGAATAATAAATACTGTGAATGACTGTTAACGGAGAATGGGGCCCTTCTCAGCCTGGTGCCCAGGTTCCTGGTATCTCGCGCAAAGAATTGAATGAGACACAAAGAGAGTTTATTAAAAGGAAAATAAGGTGAAACAAAGAGAAAGTTTACTGAGAGAGGTAGGAGCAGGCTCGAGCAGGCAAGTGGCTCATGAGCCCCGATTAATGAGGCTTTGGTAGTTTTATTCTCTTTGGCCTGTGGGAGAGCCCTGCCTCATCTAGGCAGAGAACTTTGCTTAGCACCTGTGAGGTAAGGGGAATTGTGTCATCTTTTCTTACTGCACAGGTGTATCAGACAAGTTGGTCATGCTGTACGTGTGAGGCAATGAGGCATGTTAGGATGTGTTGGGTCTGTGTGTGTGTGTGGGGGGGGCGGTCTGGATGGAGATTTAATTTCTCTTTGCAGCTGGTCAAGCTCAGATAAGCTTGTGTCCCAAGGTCAGGGCTGCTGTTTCAAGAAGTGGCAGCAGTAGCCCTATCAACTCTTTGATTTTGCAGCTTGCCAAGTTCAACTAAACTTGGTTCTTGTTAACCCTTTCCTTCTGACTGCCTGCCTCAGCAGTAAGCCTGGATATCTGTATCTATCTCTCTATCATCCATACCTATATCTATGTATCTATCTACCTACCTACCTACCTACAGGTGTAGTGGAGCCATTTTAAAATGGAGTCATGGCATTCCAGAAGAACTTCATTGTCTAACGAACCTCTGAAATGCTTGAACTGGGCAAAATAACCTTTGGACTGGGTCAAAGCAACTGTTTCTGAACAACTGTTTCTGAAGCTAACAGAAAAGTTGGTGTCCTGACTGTAAGTGACAGAGTAGGCAGGAAAGTAGATATGAGCAGGAAGGGAGAAATTGTCCTGGTCTAGTATCAGCTGCCTCTAAATTAAAAAGGTAAAGAGAAGGAATGCAGGAAGAGGTACTTGCCTGCTGGGAGGCCCATTGGCAGATGCCCTGAATCTAGGAGTCAGCCCTGGCCCATTATCAGCTATTCTCAAACTGAAAAGATCAAGCAACGGGAAATAGTCCCCCTTATCCATAGGCTCTATTCTCAAAATCATATTGTTATGCAGCTTTGGCTCTTTTCAGAAGGAACACATAGAAAAGGAAGGGGGAGGAGCTTACACCCAGAGATACAAAAACTCCCAAACAATTGAAAGGGGATCTGCTTCCCGCTGGGGTCAGCCCGCTCCACGTCTCCGAGTGTAGTGTACTGTTATTTTCACAAACTGTCTCTTGACTGAATTCTTTCCTTCGAGAGACAAAGAACCGAGGAAGAAATGCCGTTTCACAGTAACATAAGAACTGATAATTAAAATATTCTTTACAATCAGTAAAGAGCCAAATATAGCTTTAAAAAAAATAGCTCATCAATAAGTACCAATAGATTCCTTCTATTCATGTATTTTCCTTCTTTTGTTCATTAAAAACCCTTTCACACTACAATCAGAACACATTTGAGTTTCTGCCTGAATAGCTATTCTTTGTGACCTCAAATAAAAGCTTGTTGCTTCTCACGTTGGCATTTTATTTTCAGGTGGAAAGGATATATTCAAATCGATAAACTTCACACCCATGGAAAAGTGAGTTTGAGCATGGAAGCAACAGTGGAGAGTAAGGACAGAGTGACTTTCAGTGTAGACTGCATCCTTTGCAGCTCTGTCATGCGATTAAACCAGTATTATAAATTGTCTAGTCTCATACTCACTATCTAGAAATCTGGAAAGGGTGAAACAGCCAAACTATGGCGCTAAGATGGCAGTTACAGAGATGGGCAGTTACCGTGCAGGGACCCTTTAAATACATTGATGACTATGCCAAGATTGCCTGCAGATAATGCTTCAAGTTGCCTGCCAGTTATCTTCTGGGACCGCTGTCACTGATACTATTTAGGGCCACACTCGCCAGTGTTCACCATTCGTAGTTCTGTACCACTCGTGGCAAGGGTCGCTCCTGAAGCTCTCTGGGTCTCAGTCTTCAGCGGTAAACGTGGGGCTTCCATTACAAAGATGTCTGGAACGCGCTCACAGCAGGACAATGCGGTGTTTGGAAGCCGAGCGCGGGCCCGGCTTGAGCCCTTTTAGCGGAGGCTGAGGCGGGCCGAGGAAGCAGGGAGGTGGGATTTGTTCCTAAGGCGCGTGGGGCGGGGGCGCACCATACGGCGAGCACGACTTAAGCGGCCCTGAGCGCCGAGGTCCCCGCAGGCTTTTCAGCGGGCGGCTGGGACTGGGCCCGGACTGGGGAGGCGCCCCCAGCGGCTTCCTGCCGCCTCACCAGCGCTCGCCCAGGACTAGACTTTCGCACCGGGGCGATACTCCCGCCCCGCCCCGCCCCGCGCTCCCCGCCTCCCTCCTGCTCTCGCTGGATCCCGCCCAGCGGCGCCGAGGGCTGGGCTCCGGCGAGAGGGGCGGCAGCCGCGGTAATGACAGTCGCTGACAGACGCCCCGCCCCCGCGGCTCGCCACGTCCCTCACGTCCCGCCCGGCCGCCCCGCGGAGCAGCCACCTGGCGCGCGGGGCTCCGGCTCCTCCGGCGGGGCTCGGCATGAGGCTGGCATGGCTGCTGCGCGGAGCCGCCGCGGCCGGTCAAGGCCGGGGGCCGCGCGCCGCCCGCTCCAACGCCAGCCGCAGCCTCACCTCGGACTCGGGCTCCGGCCCGGCTCCCGAACGCGGCATTCCGGGCCAAGTGGACTTCTACGCGCGCTTCTCGCCGTCCCCGCTCTCCATGAAGCAGTTCCTGGACTTCGGTGAGCTCCGCCCGGGCCTCGGGCCTTTGTGCCTGGCCCCTCTCGCCTCAGCGCACCCCTCCACCTCAGCGCCTTAGGTGCTTCCTTCTTCACTCGCGGGCTGATCCCGATGCTCAGGTGCACGAGCGGGCAAGCCGGGTCTCATTTTGGGGCGCGTGCCTTTTTACTGTGCATTGTTGAAAAACCTGGAGGGCCGCAGACCGAACGACTGCCTGCTTTGTAGCTCACGTGTGCAGATCCTCGCTGGCGGCCAGGCCCCTTCCGATCAGCCGCTCTCCCGGCAGGGGCAGTGTGTGGACACCTCCAGGAGTCGTGTTGGGATTCTGCAGAATAATGATAAACGCCCAGTTTTGTATGATGACTGCCTAAGATGGGCGTGATGATAGGGGAGCCAGGTTATACTGACCCAGTGTTTGATAGAATGTTTTTCTTGTCACTGGCAGGAGCGTTTCCACCGATAGCACATTCATGTCGTCATCAGCTAAATAAGTCTTGAGTACTTGTAAATTGCATGAATACGAACGAGATTCTGGGATTTACCACATTTCACCCGTGTAGAAGCAACTGTCTACTTTTCCCTTTCTCTGATGGGTGCTACTGGTTTTCTCTAGAGGGGATGCAACAAATTCCAGACGAATTGCAAAGTTAGGCTTTTAACTTTGACTTCTCTTTTGGGGGTGCTGAGGAGAAAAGGGACTAATAAAGTCATGAAATTTGAGTAGGAAGTTATCTTCTGCGTTATGAGTGCTGTTAGGTCACTAACGGATCATTAGTGGGCTTGAAAGATAATATAGCATGGTTGGCAACTTTATCTTAAAATTGTGGTTTACAGTGGCAATTTTGGGGGGGGTGCTCAAAGCCTTCAGTTTTTGTTTTTACTTTTAAAATGACTGGTGTGATTCAGGAATGAATTTGGCCTCATTCACAAGTATGCCATTCAACTTTCACAAGAAAATGTTTTCTTTTAATGCCATAATTTCTAGTATCGACAATCTGATTTTTACTAAATTTGTTTCTTGCTGAAACAGCAAGATTAAATTAGTGAGTTTAAAATGCAATGCTGAAATAATATAACTTTTTAGTTTAAGTTTAAATAGAACTTCTTGCCAAAGGGTGTTCTAAAACAGGTTGCTTTTCAGAAATCAGACAATTAAATAGGAGCTCCTGGGGAGACACTGGAAGATGGTTGCTGAATAGACATTGGTATTTTTTACTTTCTGTTGCCTGAAAGCCCTCCTCTACATTTATTCTTTGCTTACAGTGATTAGTATAGTGGTTCCCATGCACATGTCAAAATTTCTGTTTCTTAGACATTCACTCCTTATAAACCTAGACTTAGGAAACAGATGTTCCAAAGATAATAGTAGCAACAGGTTATAGGTTCTGCAGGTCTTACTCTTAATTACACTCTGCACCTGCTCAGACTTAACTCAGGTTACCTTACTTCTATTAGTAAAACATCACAGTAAGGATACAAGTAATAGAGATGGGAAAGATTCTTCATTGCTCTCCAAAGCAATATTGGAATTTTGAATTGGAAGGTCATTCAGGATGCCTCACAACCCTGGAGACTGGGTTATCTCACCCCTTGCCTCCTTTTCCTTACTTAACTCTTGTCATTATGGTGAAGCTCCTTTGCTGCTTCTGGTCAAATAACTCTCTCAGTGTTTGTCCTGGCCTCCTGGCTTTTGCTGCCTAAATAATGCCTTCTACTTACTGCTACCCCCCCCCCCCCCCCCGCCCCGTGTCTGGTTTCAGGATCTGTGAATGCTTGTGAAAAGACCTCATTTATGTTTCTGCGGCAAGAATTGCCCGTTAGATTGGCAAACATAATGAAGGAAATAAGTCTTCTTCCAGACAATCTTCTCAGGACGCCGTCAGTTCAGTTGGTACAAAGCTGGTAAGATTCCCGCCTGTGTTTGCAATTTTGATGGCGTTGTGGACTTCACTGAAGCTTAAAGCAGATACATTTTTACTCTTCAGTAGAATCTTTAGGTAGTAGCAGCATTCTTCCTTCTTTTTTGGGGTATGTCTGGGCTTATCCCCTGAATCCTGGATTCTACCACTCCTTGGTTTTGAAAAAACTATCAGAACTGCACAGAATTACAGACACTAATAAAATAATATCTACCACTTGTTGAACTGGGGGGTTTATATACATTACCTTTAATGCTTTCAACAACCCTGCCCAGTAGGCATTATTATTTCTTTAACAGATGAGGAAACCGAGGCACTTGCAGGTTAAGTCCTTTGCCTAAGGCAGTACCAGTCATAGTGCAGCTGGGATTGAAGCCCAGATTTGTTTCTACTATACCATGCTGTAGTCAGAATGATAAAATGTTTTTTTCCTTATTTATTGTTAAATTTATTGGTATATCATTGATTAGTAAAAATACATGGGTTCCAGGTGCACAGTTCTGCATTACATCCTTCATGCATTGTATGTGTTCATCACCCAGAGTCAGTTCTTTTTCCATCGCCATGTGTTTGTGTCCCTGTCCCTTTCCCCCTCCTTCCCCCCCACTTGATGAAATGTTTTAAAGGGTGTATATTTTTTTATAAACGGAATTTATTTTATTGACATGTGTCTTTATAAGTCACAAAAGTTAAAATCTTTATCATTTTAAAACAATTAGAAGTTATTGGAATCATATAGAAACTGTGATCTCTCTCTCCCCCAAAATGACAATATAGGTAGGAAAGGTGGGCACACATATGTGGCCACCTATATACAGTCTTTCTTGCTAATATTATTAATTTAAAAGTGTTATTCTCATCTTCACTATATATATCAAACATAAGAGTTTGTGCCAGAGTTCAGTCTTAAGATGTAAAAAACTTAGCTGCAAGACATTTCCCAATTATGAATCATGGAGATCCATGCTTTCCTTTTGCAGGCATTATAGTTTGTGCGAGAAGCTGATCTAACATCAATTTTAAAAAGTAAATGAAAGAAGTACAACTGCTGTATACCATTGACCCTTGAACAACAGGTTTGGGCTGTGCAGATCCACTTATATGTGGATTTTTTCCAATAAGTATACTAAATGTATTTTCCTTATGCCTTTCTTAATATTTTCTTTTCTCTAGCTTACTTTATTATAAGAATATAGTATATAATGCATATAACATACAAAATGTGTTGATCAACTCTTTTTGTTACCTGTAAAGCTTCTAGTCAATAGTAGGCAATTAGTATTAAATTATTGAGGAGTCAGAAGTTGCACATGAATTTTTGAATGGTGCAGAAGGGCCAGGAGTCAGCATCCCTAACCCCTGAGTTGTTCAAGGGCCAACTGTATATGATAATTAGATGCTATCTAGTCCAAGTATGGACAGTTATAATTGTGGATTAAGTTAGAGGCATTTGTTTAGGACCTATGATGGAATATAAATGGAACAGATAATTTTCTCTGGAGGCTTATTCCTATTTTTTTTTTAATTCTTCATTAAAAATAGCATATGCTGGATTTTGAAATCTTATCTTTGCCTAACACGTTGTAAGCATTCAAATCTCTCTTGCATAAAGAGCATAGTTTTTCTTGCCAATGAAGAAAAAGTTAAGGGTTAAAGCAAAACAGTAGATATCAGAATCACTTGACTTTGGAATGTGGGGAGTCATATTGCTTGTCAGCAACAGCTTTCCAAACCAGCCTATGTACTGACAGATTTTTAAAACACTTTCCTCAATGCCTGCTGAGTTAGGGCAGTTAAGTAGACATTATACTCTTGAAGGTCATTGAATGGTAGCAATGTGTTTTTTCTCTGCCCCTGAACTGCCATTGTGCTTGGTGGCACGACTTTGAGAAAGTCATTTGGCTCTCCTCATTTTGCTGCTTCCTTAATAGGTGATTTACTACCTTGAATTGTTAGACAAATTAAAAAATGTACAGTTTTCCTGACTTTATTTTTCTGTTCAGTTCTGTTTCAAAGAACTACAGGTAGATTGTAGGCAGGCTTTCAACAAATCTTTGTTGATTGTACATAAATATCTAAAATTGAGTTTTTAAACACATTTTAGTTAGACTCTTACACCAAGGTAGGCTGGGCTCCACATTTTACAAAGACTAAGACAAGTCATTTGCCCATGATCACATACTTACTGGTGGCAGACTCAGTTCTCTTGACAGCTAGTATTTATACTGTAATGTACAGTGGTAAATTCAAGAAACTATTTTTATTTTAGAGTATAGAAGTTTAAAAAAATAAGAGGTAGGAAATCCTAAAATTTTTCTGTCAAATTTAACTTATGCTTTTAGTAGAAAACGTGTACTTTCTACTACTTTGTGCCAGGCACTGTGCTCAAATAAATATTCATGGGTGTAAAATTCCTACTTCAACCATAATTGATAGTACTATTCTAAATTCAAAATTAAGAAATTTTAAAAATACTCTTTGAGGATTTTCACAATATTGAACTTTCAAAATGTAAAAGAACAAATTTGCCCCATTGATTTGCATTTTAGGTATATCCAGAGTCTTCAGGAGCTTCTTGATTTTAAAGACAAAAGTGCTGAAGATGCTAAAACTATTTATGAGTAAGTATACTATTTTGACCCTATTCTGAACATAATTTTTGTCCCCTTTAAACATCATATAAAAATATGCATTGAGCTTAGACCATGTATTGGGTCACTTTGGGGAAATTGTTTAACTTTATTAGTTTCCCATTACTTTAGATCATATGATAGTATGAGGTTAGACAATTAATTTTGCGAACTCATCCTAGAAAAAGTGCTACACACCTCATTGTTGAATTATCACTTACAGTCACCTTCAAAGTGCTCCCCTTGGGAAGCTAGGTACCCATGCCAGCTCCTAGTCCACCCTTCAAAGCAGTTTTGGAACTCTTTTTCTGGAATGGCCATCAGTGCTGTCGTGATCCCCAAAATCTGACATTTCATTTCATGAACTTCCCACTGTGCTCTTAACATTGACAGCACTGTACAAACAACTCAGTACAGCTCTGATGGCCATTCCAGAGAAAGAGTTCTAAAACTGCTTTGAAGGGTGGACTAGGTGCTGGCATCGGTGCCTAGCTTCCCAAGGGGAGCACTTTGAAGGTGACCATAGTGATGTTCAGCAGTGAGGTATGTAGCACTTTTTCTAGGACGAGTTTGTGAAAGTAATTGTCTGACCTCATATATTTGTCTATAGCCGCAGACAGGCAAGGCAGGTAGCATAAGTCAGTAAGTTGGGCGGGCTGTGAATAAGAAACGCTTCATGTTCCTCTGAACTCCAGTGTAAGGAAAGACAGTGCTCCAGTGTGATGATCGATAGAAATCTAGATGTAGCCTCATTGCCACTTGGATGAAAGGGGACTGGTGAGACCATTAACCTGCAGAGTGCATGCATTTAAAGGACCGCCACGCGTAACTCCAGCTGATCATTGCCATGCAGAATTGCTGCCCAGACTACCTGATTTTTTTTGCCGTGTTTAAAGAAAAAGCTACAAGTCTATATTTTTAATGTAAAATCTCCCAATTTTGAATGATTGGCAACTAATGAAAAATTTTTAAAATGTCTGTGGGTCTCTAGTTTATGTCCTGTGGTCTATAAGATAATGTAAGTAATATGATCAATTTAATACCCAGCATATCAGAACTGATACCCAAGTAGTCCCCTCAGGCGGGTACCTGCTTATTCCAGTGAATGTTGCGCAAAAGTTGAAGACCACCTCTTTTGTCATTCTCAGAGTCTTTTATACATTTTAACTCAGAGTCTTTAAAGGTGATGGTAACACTTCAGTTTTTAAACATGATTTTGGTCTGAAAATAACATTATGAATTTACTTGGTGTCTTGATGTGTGTACACCACACTTTACACTATCATCTAACCTTTTTTTTCGGTTGGTTGGTTCCCTGAGCAGGAGTTGAACCCAGGCCCAGACAGTGAGAGTGCCGAGACCTAGCCACTACACCACCAGGGAACCCTCTCATCTAATCTTTAAAATAGCTCTATTTTGAGATAATGCTACATGTGCACAAAGATTAAGTAGTTTTTCTGGCGGGGTGGGGAGGTAACTCCCTGGCTGGGAATCGAACCCAGGCCGCGGCATTGAGAGTGCCCAAGCCTAGCTACTACACCACCAGGGAACCCCAAAGATTAAGTAATTTAAGGTAACTTTAAGGTCGCATAGCTAGCAAGGACCAGGATTTGGACCCACGCAGTGTAGTTAAAAGTAAACATGATGCTATAGAACCTTCTGAAAACAAGCAGAGTCATACTGTTTTGGGTTTTAAAAGAAGAGAGAAAGGTGAAATAAGCTAATAAAGGTGTGACTAGAAATGATGAGTTGTTTGTTGTTGAGGAGTTTGGTTGTTTGTATTCTGGATTAACAGTTTGGTTTTAAAGCTAATTACCAACTAGGAATTCCAAAAATGTTTTGAGTGGTGAGAGCATCATTGGAATAAGCTAATAGTACTCAAGATGATGACTTTGAATAGGAAAGCCTCATTTGAGAAAGTGTAAATTCTGATGGGTATGATACAAGATGGATTTTGTTACTTCATAATTAAGACTTCTTTTCTCTTTTATTTAGTTCTTTAAATTACTCCCCCAAGAATATCTTTTAAGTGACAGCAATGTGAAGGCTGGATGATTTGAAAATTTTTCTTTTAACACAATCATTGACTTTTCCTCTCCCATTTTTAAACTTATAGGATGAATGAAATTCAAATTCTTGACTACTTTTCTGTTCCTAGTGGTTCTTTCTTTCTTTGAACCCTAGGGAATAGTTCCAAAACAGGCTTTATTGGCTCATTCATCTTCATTCCATACAGAGCATGCGTTACCTAGAAGCCACTGCTCTTTTATGCTGAATGTCCCTGGAATACCACCCGCATAGTGAGTGCCCAGATGATCTTAGTTGATAGTGGTTAAAGAAAAGCCATTACAGTCTTAGGATTATGTTTTGTTGCAGCCTTACTTTTAAGATTTCCAATAAAATAATTATTTTATTTATTTATTTTTGGTTGGTTCCCTGAGCGGGGATCAAGCCCAGGCTGCAGCGGTGAGAGTGCTGAGGCCTAGCTACTACATCACCAGGGAACCCCTCAAGAAAATAATTAAATTTCAAAAGTTGTATTTTGGAGGTCCTTATACCTGCATAGATTTGATATACTTTATGATCTGAAATATACTTACTAATTGTAGGAAAATGTGCACTGATGTTTCTTTTGCTAAACTAGAGATTTCTTGCCTAGGATAGTTAGGTAAACTTAGATTTTAGTGTTAAATTTACCTGTCAAAATATTTGGCTGTTTTGTTTAGCTTTACAGATACAGTAATACGGATCAGGAACCGACATAATGATGTCATTCCCACGATGGCTCAGGGTGTGATTGAATACAAGGAGAGCTTCGGGGTGGATCCCGTCACCAGCCAGAATGTTCAATACTTTTTGGATCGCTTCTTCATGAGTCGCATTTCAATTAGAATGTTACTCAATCAGCACTGTGAGTGTCCGGAAGTCAAGAAAAGAAGCTAAATAAAGTGTGATGGGATATTTTAAATTTATTTAGAAAACTTCCCTTTAAGGAAAACATTTAATTTTACTTTTGCATATTAAGAAAAGTAAATAGACTACCAAACAAAGGAGGTAGTTTGTTGAATGTAAAACACTTTGTTTATGTTTAAAGTATTTGTTTGCTGTTTGGTACCATGTAGAGAAACAGTATTCAAATCTGGAAAAGGTCATTGGATGTTTTAGCTGATTTTGTTTGTTTTTTTATATTTTGTTTCTTGATAGCTTTATTGTTTGGTGGGAAAGACAAAGGAAGCCCATCTCATCGAAAACACATTGGAAGCATAAACCCAAACTGCAACGTAGTTGAAGTTATTCAAGGTAAATGCTTACATTTCTTTTTTCAGAAAGAATGCAGAATCAAAATTGTTGAGTGTTAGTGCTTGCTATTAAAACAACAATTTGTATCATGAAATAAAATGTTAGGAGCAAATATATGGGCTTGCAAATAACATTATAATGTTAATTGTGTCTTATGTATTGTATGAGTATTTCGTTGATGCAATGCTTTGTTAGGCAAAGTATGGTGATACTATGAGGATTTCTATTTCACTTCAAAAAATTCAAGTGCCACCCACAATTCCCTATACTAGGAGCCATAATTCATATGGTTTGCATCTTTTTATACTTTTTTCTGTTCGCACCATATTCAAACAACTACATGATTGTTGGTGTTAACATTGTTAGTTTTGGAAAATGGAGTACTCCATGTGTATTTTTCTACAAGTTTAGAGACATTATACCATTTTTCAGTACATGTGGATATACCCCAGGTTTTTGAATGACTGTATGGACATAGAAAAATGTATTAATCCATCTTCCTTTTGATGCACATTTAGGTTGTTTTCATTTTTTTCTATTGTCAGCAGTACTGCAGTGAACATCTTTAGATATGTACTGACTTAGCCTAGTATTTTAGAAGGCAAGGTTCCTAGAATTAAAAACATATAATATGCATTTAAAATTTTGATACCTCCAGAAAGGCATCAGACAATGAATGTCTATTGTTTAAACCCTCACCAACTCTAAATGTTTGTGATTTGTATTATAAATAGTTTCTTCTGCCTGTTGTTTTTCTTTTTACTTCCTTTATGGTGTCTTTTTCTATATAGATGTTTCTATTTTTTGAATTCTTATCTGTCATTTTTCTTTTATGGCTATTAGGCTTTGTCATGTTATACTTAAAAAGACCTTCTCCAAACTAAGATTATTAAAGTATATTTTCTTCTATAGAAAGTTTTAAAATTTCATTTGTCATTACTACTGCCTTATTAGTGTATGGAACAGAAGTAAATTTAATGCTTTTTTTGTTTTGATTCCCACTAGATGGCTATGAAAATGCTAGGCGTCTATGTGATTTGTATTATATTAACTCTCCTGAACTAGAACTTGAAGAACTAAATGGTAAGCCTTGAGTTGTCTTTTCCTCAATGATCAGTGTTATGATTATTTAAGAAGGAATGATAGAAGAATTCAGATTTGTTTTAATATAAAGGACTTTTATCAGGAGTCCTTTTCAGAGGATTTCATGGGATATGAGGGAGAACAATCATGTGTATCTATATATAGTTCATTTAGTTGGATTCTTTCTGAGAGACATTGTGACTTTTTCTTCCCCATTTTCCGTATTTTTAATTGGTAATGTTGATTCTTTGCTTATTTTTGGTTTTCTAGTTAGTCATAGAAAAAAAAACATGATGCCAAGAAAATTACACTTGACTTTTAAATGCAATTTAGGAATGTAAGGTTTATGTTTTAAGATTTTTTTAGTTCCTTAGTTGTAAATCATTTTTTTATTGTTGATGAAGTATTTTAAAAAGACTGAAGGTGTAAAAGAGAAGATACTTATTTATTTAAGAATCTGTTTGTCTCTAATGGTATTTTTTCATCCTGATGTAGTATTTTTTGGTCAAAAAAGGTTTAGATGCCTTAGAAGGCATCTCTGTTTTAGAAGGAGTCTCACTGTTTTTTACAGAGTTAGGGTAGTTCGGTAGAGGGAAAAACATTTCCTAAGTCTACATGACCCTTTAAGAAGAATAAAATTAAACAGGCTTTAAACTAAGTCATATTCTGCACCTTTTAGTGGAAGAAGTTTACCCAGTTGAAAATTGCTTAGTGTTTTTCTAAAGCTGTATTAAGTCTTTTGGTTCATAATGGTACCTTTCAATAAATAAGGATTACAGTGTACAAGTGATAGCTTGAGAACTTGAACTACAATGGACAGTTTTCAGATGTCCTATTCGTGTTTCCAAGGGGCAGTTTATTCAGAGGAGAGCCCAGTGTATTGGCTGCATTGGAATCTTAGGGCATAGTGAGTCTTACTCCTTTGCTCTGCTATAGGCAGTTTTATATACTATCTGCCTTGCCCCACCTGGGCTCCTATTAAATATTTGAATGTAAAAGTAGCATCCCTTGATAAATTGATACTAGCTTAAAATTTTTCTTCAGATCTATATCTAAAGAAATGGCTAACCTAAAACAGAAGACATTCTACCTGGGTGAAACATTTAAAAAAATGGCCTTTTTAAAAAAAAGAATATGTATGTGAGTTGGGCCATGGAATTTATAGACTGTCACACTTCTTTGTAGAAAGTAAAATTCTTATCTTACAATTCAGTGGCCTTTAAAAAGACTTTCATAGAGAAAAATGGGAAGATGGGTTGGCTAGATTATGATGCAGGATTGCAAGAATGAGTACAGGACTCAGGTTGTCACTGTCAATTATTGATCTAGGTGAGCATGGGGTTCAGACACTTAATACTGCAAAGAACTAGTGTGGTAGTTCTCCCCCAAATGCTACTATCCTCCATAGTAAATGTTTTCTTTTCATCACTACACAATATATTCTTTAAAATGCTTTAAGCACATCTCTCTATACTTTTATATTTTTCTCTTCTGCTCTGTAGCAAAGTCGCCAGGACAGCCAATACAAGTGGTTTATGTACCATCCCATCTATATCACATGGTGTTTGAACTTTTCAAGGTTTGTAAAATAGTATTGCATAACCTTTATCAGTCCTTTCCTGAGGTTAGGAATCTGCTCTGAAACTTAAATACTCTATTGGGGTTCACTAAGTTTCATCAAAAGATGTCATTTCATGTTGAGTGTCATGTCACATTGCAGGAGGTCAGCCTTTTGTCAGCACTCGTGGGCACATCAGTGTGGTGCTAAGCTCAGACTTGGAAGTCAGAAAGACCTTGTTGAATTCTAGTCGTGCCACTTAAAATGTGTGTGACCTTGGGCAAGTCACTCAACCTTTCTGAGCCTCAGTGTCCTTTCTTATAAAATGAGGATAATACTATTCATGTTACTAAGAAGATTGGGACTAAAATACTAAATAAATGTCCAATACAATGGCAAGACACTATAGGTGCTCAATAAAGTTATGTTTACATTTTTACAAAACAATATTTAGAATGATTCTCAACTTTCTACCCTTAAAGGGCTAGAGTCTCACTCATATATATATATATATATATATATACACACACACACACACACATATACACACACACATATATATATATGTATATGTGTGTGTGTGTGTGTGTGTATATATATATATATATATATATATATATATATATACCTTTGTTTCTTTTTTTGGAGAAAGTAATTTATATTGACTTACAGGGTTTCTGCTGTTATATTTGTTCTTTACAACAAATTTTGAGACAAAATAAAATTATGCTAGTAATACTGAGAATACATCCCCCGCCCTGCCCCCAGTAACATACCAGCACACAGGAAAGTTGGTGATGAGGAGTGGTACAGTTTCCTGTGGCTGTAAATGACACCCTAATTTCAAGCCTGTTGGCTCTCTTTAGTTGCCATGTCTTCAGCCAGCAGCAAACTAGATGAGAAAAGAGATAACTTGCAGCCTGATCACAAAAAAACTGAAACAGAAAAACTGACTGAATGTCTTAGAATAGCAAGGGTTCAAGAATGCTTTTTAGTTCTAAGACAGCATGAATATATTTAACACCTTCCAAAACACTTTTGTATCAAAGTGGCTAAATAAATAAGCAATTGGTGCTTAATGATTAGTTTTTTTCTTGACATTTTAGTCACAGAGATCTTGTTTCCCACGATGCTTAATAAAACAAATACTGACATATTATGTAAGAGATTTTATGTAACGTTGCTAGTAATGGCTTTCATCTGGAGCCTAACCTTAAATAGCCTTTGGTAGAGATCACAGAATCTCCTCCTCAGGAATACTCAGTTCTGATTGGTGTGCCAGGGCCACAGTTATTTCCAAATTCAGTCCTGTCTTTTGCCTTTTTAACTAGTTTTATCAGTTTGTACTCTGATGCTACATGTCATCATTTAGTGCTTGTGATATGTTGGTATTGTGTACTCTGTCTTTTAGAAATTGTTCACAACAGTTTTATAATGTATTATAAATATCCTTAGTTTCAAACTGGATAAATTGGATGTTTCTACATCATAGTAAGACCACTACTGTTAATGGTATGTGAAAAAAATGTTCTTAAAGCAATTTATGACAATTAAAATGGTTCTTAAAAATAGAGAAGAAACTTTTTATAAATAAGGTTTGCCTGTTACGTACTAAATTATAAATGTATTTGGACAAAATTTTCTGCTTTAATGCAAACTAGTTATAAGTGTTGTCTATAATCTGGTTTTGCAAAATATGCATAATTTAGTTATAATCTTTAAATCAAAATATCTCACAGGTCCTCCAAAACTGACTTAATAATTATTTTAAAAAGTAATTTTTAAACTATGGTTATAAGAATTATCTTTTGATATACTTCCATCAAATTAAATTTTTTAAAAATTTCAAGTAGTGTATATAGAGTTTATAATTAGTTT
This sequence comes from Lyroderma lyra, assembly GCA_004026885.1. Taxonomy (NCBI): domain Eukaryota; kingdom Metazoa; phylum Chordata; class Mammalia; order Chiroptera; family Megadermatidae; genus Lyroderma; species Lyroderma lyra. Next base: position 66,021 of record PVJL010006041.1, on the reverse strand, counting down.
CTCTCTTTTTAAAGTTTTATTTTTAATGTAACCCTAATTAATGTATTTCAGAATGCAATGAGAGCAACCATGGAACACCATGCTGACAAAGGTGTTTACCCACCTATTCAAGTCCACATCACACTGGGTAATGAGGATTTAACTGTAAAGGTAAATGGTTTTTTGTTTTTGTTTTTTTTTTAACTTGATTTACAGGCATGCACGTAATTTCTAGATGACATAATTTATTCTTAGATAAGTTCTGGAGTTATCTCTTGAGTCTATTTCTATTCCAGTCCCTAATTCAGATGATTCAAGTTAAAGTTAAAGTGTCTTTATATCTAAAGACATATCAATTAAGATCCTTTACTCAATTTTTTAAGTGATTTATTGGTTATAAGAGTTCTCTCTCTATATTTTGTATTATAAATACTGATGAGCTGTATGATTTGCAGTGTTCTATTCTGTGGTTTATCTTTTCACTTTCTTGATTGTGTCCCTTTTAAACACAGAAGTTTTTAATTGAGGAATTCCAATCATTCTCTTTTTTTCTTTTATTTCTTGTGCTTTCAATATAACATCTAAGAAACCATTGCCTAATCCAGAGCCACAAAAATTTACACCTATGTTTCCTTCTAAGTTCTTTATAGTTTTAGTTCTTACATTTAGGTTTTATATCCATTTTGAGTTGATTTTTATAAATGGTTTGAGGTAGGGATCTAATTTCTTTGCATGTCCTAGTACCATTTATGAAAAAAGTATTCTTTCTCCATTGAATTTTCTTGTCACCTTTGTAAAAAATCAGTTGCTCATAAATATATGGGTTTATTTGTGGTTTATTCTATTCCATTGGTCTATATATCTCTCCTTATGCCTGTCTTAATTATTATTGCTTTTTTGTAAGTTTTGAAATTTGCAAGTGTGAGCCCTCAAACTTTTTTCTTCTGCTTGAAGATTGTTTTGGCTATTGTGGATTTCATGCATTTTTTAATTTATTTATTTATATGTATGTATGTATGTATGTATGTATGTTTGTATGTGGGCAGTTCCCTAGTTGGGAATCGGACCCAGGCCGCAGTGTTGACAGCGCCGAAGCCTTAAGCCACTACACCACCTGGGAACTCCCTCATGCATTTGTATAAGGATTTTAGTATCAGCATTTCAATTTCTGCAAAAAAACAGCAGCTTTATTTTGGATGGGGATTGCATTTAATATGTAGATCAGTTAAGTCTTCTAATGGATAAACAGAGGCTCTTTCCACTTATTCAGGTCTTTCAGTTTTTTTCAACAATGTTTTGTGATTTTCAGTGTATGTTTTGTATTAAATCTTTCTTTAAGTATTTTATTCTTTTGGGGGCTATTGTAAATGGAATTTGTTTTAAATTTCATTTTTGGATTGCTCATTGCCAGTGTATAGGAATATACACCGTTATGTTGAAGTGAGCATATTAGCTGGTTTTTCATAAATACCATTTATTAGATTGGGAAAGTTTATGTTTATTCCTAGTTTGTTGAGTATTTTTATCCTGAAAGGCTTTGGATTTTGTAAGATGCTTTTTCTGCATCAATTGAGATGATCATGAAGTTTTTGATTCTGTCATGTAGTATATTACATTAATTTTTGTGTGTTGAACCAACCTTGCATTCTTGGCATAGGTCTGTCTCACTTTACATTTTCTCTTTCTACTTTTTTTTTTTTAGTTTATTGAGGATATTTGCATTGATATTTATAAGGAATATTTACTGGTTTGTAGTTTTCTTATGATGTCTGGTTTTGGTGTCAGGGTAATACTAGCCTTCCAGAATGCATTGGGAAGTGTTCCCCCTTTTCTATATCTTAGAAATTTGTGAAAGGTTAATGTTGATTCTTCTTTAAATATTTGCTAGAATCCACCAGTGACGACATTTGAGTCTGAGCATATCATGAGAAGATTTTTGATTACTAATTCAATCTGTTCATTTGTTACAAGTCTATTCAGATTTTCTGTTTCTTTCTGGGATAATTTCTATAATTTCTATATCTTTCTAAGAATTTGTCTATTCCACATAGCTTATCTAATTTGTTGGCATACAATTGTTCATAGTATTTCCTTATAATCCTTTTTTTGTAAGATTAGTAGTGTTTCCACTACTGATTTCATTTCTGATTTTATTAATTTCAGTCTACTCCCTTTTTTCTTGGTCAGTCTAGCTAAAAGTTTGTCAGTTTTGTTAATCTTTTAAAAAAAAACCAATGGTTTTGTTGATTTTTTTTCTCCATTGTTTTCCTATTCTTTATTTCATTAATTTCCACTCCAATATTTATTATATCCTTCCTTTTGCTTGCTTTGTAGTTTGTTTCCTCCTCTTTTACTTTCTTAGGGTGGAAGTTTAGGCTATGGCTTTTAGACATTTTATAGTTATACCTTTCCCTCTAGGCATTGCTTTCTCTAGATCCTGTAAATTTTTTATGTTGTGTTTTCATTGTTATTCATTTCAAAGTACTTTCTAATTTTCCCTGTGATGTCTTCTTGGGCCTATTGATTATTTGGGAGTGTGTTGTTTAGTATGCATGGATTTGTTAATTTCCCACACCAGGGAATCCCCCCATGTTCACCTTTTAATTGGAGTGTTCGAGCCAGTTACATTTAATATAATTACTGTTAAGGTAGGATTTATGTTTGCAATTTTGTCATTTGTATTTTATACGAGGTTGGACAATTTCACAAACTCTTCCTAGAAAAACTGCCCCATACCTCATTGCTGAATATCACTATGGTCACCTTCGAAGTACTCTCCTTGGGAAGCTAGCTATGTACTGATGCCAGCACCTAGTTTCCCTTCAAAGCAATTTTGGAACTTTTTTTGGAATGGCCATCAGAGCTGTCATCGTACCCAAAATCTGACAATAAAATTCATGAACTTGCTGCCAACATAAGTGCATGGTCTTACCATGCACTTATGTTGGCAGCAATGTACAAACAACTCGGTAAGGTGTCATACCTTTGACAAGTTTGCGAACTTAATTGTCAGAATTTGGGGATGACAATAGCTCTAATGGCCATTCCAGGAAAAGAGTTCCAAAACTGCTTTGAAGGGTGGACTAGGCGGTGGCGTCAGTGCATAGCTCCCCAAGGGGAGTACTTCGAAGACCGTAGTGATATTCAGCAATGAGGTATGTAGCACTTCTAGGATGACTTTGTGAAATTAATTGTCCAACCTCATATATCTTAATGACTCTTTTGATTATTTCTCCATTATGTATGTTTTTCTTGGTTAAAATATTTTCCAGTGTACCACTTTAATTTTCTTCTGGTTTCTTTTATTATATTTCATTGAATTATTTTCTTAGTGGTTGTCCTAGGATTACAATTAACTTCTTTATTTATAACCATCTAGTTCAAATTAATACCAACTTAATTTTAATAGTATGTACAGACTTTGTTTTATATAGGCCATTTTCTTTCCCCTCCCCATCTTCTGTGCTGTTATTGTCATAAAACATACATATTTATACATTGTATGTTCATCTACACAGATTTATAATTGTTGCTCTATGCAACTGTCTTTTAAATAAGACAGAGGAAAAAAATTACAAACAAAAAATACATTTGTACTATCCTTTGTGTATTTACTCAGGTAGTTACTTTTCCTGGTGTTATTTATTTTTTCATGTGGATTCAGTATACTGTCTAGTGTTCTTTCATTTCAGCCAGAAGGATCCCATTTAATATTTCTTTTTTTTTTTTTTAATTCATTTTTATTGTTAGACTTATTGGGGTGACATCTGTTAGCAAGGATTACATAGGTTTCAGGCATACAATTCCACAGTGCATTGTCAACTTGATGCATAATAAGTTCACCACCTAATGTGACCCCTCTTTCCATCCCCTTATATTTAGCTTCCCCCCCTCCTCTCCCACCCCCTCCC
>PVJL010006041.1:0-62031 GCA_004026885.1 Lyroderma lyra | reverse complement strand
CATTTAATATTTCTTAATAGGACAAGTCTACCAATAATGAACTTTTTCAGTTTTTGCTTATTTGAAAATGTCTTAATTTTTCCTTAATTTTTTAAAGGATAATTTTGCTGGATATAGAATTGTTAATTGTTAATCTTTTCCTTCAGCACTTTGAATAGGTTGATGTTATTTAACCTTTAGATCCTGCTTGTAAGAGCCTTAAGGTCAGAGGTAAAAAAACTTAGGATCCTTTCAAGTTTTTCCTGAACGTGAGCATAGCCCTAAGCATGAACTTGAACTTCTGGATTCTCAAGATATCCCTGAGCTTTTCTAAGCCCCTGTGTACAATTTTTTTTTCCTGTTGGCTCCCTGGCCAGGAATCGAGCCCAGGCCACGGCGGTGAGAGCACCGAAGCCTAGCCACTACACCACAAGGGAATGCCCCTGTGGACATCTTATTCTCTAGGTTTTCCTGTTAAGCTCTTTGGTTAGCCTGTTGTTTGCCTTAAATGTTGTGTATTGCTTCAGGTGGCCTTCAAATCCATCAGTTATCTCTAATTATTTTTGACAAATGTTTCTGACGATGGGGAGTGGGTACGTGCAAGATGTTTTGTATTGGGAGCTCAGAATCAGGTCAGAAAAAGACAGCTTCCCCAGTGTCTGCCAGCTGCTGCTTTCACTCTGATTGCATATCATTACTGCTGGGAGGGTGGTGGGAATAGGCCAAGTTAAAACACCACAAGTTTCACTGTTCTTTTTCTTGACTACATATTCCCACATTTGCTGCAAGACTTTGGTTAATTTCCAAAGATGAACAAAGTTGATCCTGACAATTTTGCCTTTTTCTTGGTGCTTTGATGAAGCAGACATTTTGGAACTCTTTTCTCTACTATTTTTGCTGATGTTGATGTCATTACTACTCTTTCTTTTGAGAAGACTTATGCTTATTCCAATTCCCATTCCTTTGTATGTGACCAGTTTTAGTTGTGAAGTTTTATTGTTTTGTTTGTTTTAACTGAAGCTTTTAAGATCTTTTCTTCAGCTCTGATCTGAAATTTCCTAATGGTGTGACTTGGTGTAGACCTTTTGTTACACACTGGGCTGGGCCCATTAGAATTTAGAATTTTTTTTTTTTTTTTAATACTTTCTTCCCTACTCTTTCTCTTTCTGATAGTAATATTCAGAGAATATTGGGCTTCATGACGTGATTCTCTTATTTTTTTATATCTTTTTTCTCTCTCTCTTTTTTTTTATCTCTAACTTTTTATTCTACTCTGTAAGATTTTCTGAACTTTAAATTCCCAACTATTTTTTAAAAAACTAATATGTTTGCTATGTGCATTATCTCTAAATTTCTTTTTTCTGTTTATCTCTCTTGGCATTTCATTTAAAAGAGTGAGGCACAAATAAATATATGACAGTACCATCTGTTTGCTGAAGAAATAATATAAATGTGTCACTTTTTTATAAAGCCCAGATGCTAATGTGTATCTGTTTTTTGCTTAGTTATGTTTCAGCTACTTGCCCACTAGGTTTACTTGCTTCAAAATAAGTCCCTTATGTCTTCTTTGGGGCTTCAGTTATGCTACAGCATGATCTTTCTGTACCTTTTCCTGCTTCTAGTTCTTGTGCTTTAGCATACTGGTATACAGATGCTTTCCCTTACTTGTGATTATCCATCACTGCATGAGTCAAGGTTCACGGAGCTCCTGGGCACTCAGCAGAGACTCATTCTGTGCCAGTGTACAGGCTTTGCATAGGGAATCTGCTGGTTTGATGTAAAGAAAGGTTCATAATGACCCAGCATTTCCACTTCTAGGTATGTATATTCTCTGAAGCTTTAAAAGCAGATATTTAAGCAAAAATTTGTACGAGGCTGTTCATAGCAGCATTATTCACAATAGCCCAAACTGGAAACAGCCCAAATGTCCATCATTTGATGACTGGATGAACAAAATGTGATATACACATCCAATGGAATATAATTTGGCCATAAAAACAATGAAGTATTGATACATGCTACAACGTTGAAAACATTATACAAAATAAAGGAAACCAATCACAAAGGCCACATATCATATGATTCTATTAATGTGAAATCTAGAATATGCAAAGATAATGGGGCAAGAAGCAGATTAGTGGTTGATTAGGAGTGTAATCAATAAAGACTCCAGGTTTCTTTTTGAGGTAATGAAAATATTCTAAAATTGACTGACTGTGTTGATTGTTGCACATCTCTGTGAATATAGTTAAAATATTGAGATGTACACTTTAAACAGGTGAATTGTATGATATGTGAATTATATTTCAAAAATGCTGTGTAAAAAAGCCTTTTAAGGATCTTGAACAGACTGTTCTAGAAGCCCCTATAAAAGTCCTATCTGTGTGTGGCTCTTTGCTTCCTGCTCTTCCTGCTTACATCCAAGGTCACATGATTGCTTCTGCTCTTGTTATAACTTCCGTATTAAATGCTTGCTTTAATCTTCAGGAGAGCTTTCATCTGCATCGCTTATCCTAGACTTTTTCCCCTATTCTTTTAGCTTGTTCAAATTATTGATATTCTCCACCTTTTATCCCTCTGCTGAAAATCCTGTAACAGAACTGCTTTTTTTCTGTCTTAGAACTCTAGCTGCCCTTTTATTAATCGATTTTGTGTTTGGTCTCTGTTCTGCAAATAATATAAATGTTGTGGCCACATGTCTTTTAAATTAAAATGTAAATGGTTTGGTTCATTCACTGTTGGTTATTTTATAAACTTGACATTGAAAAAGCTGTTGAGTAAGAGATTTCAAGAGCTCTGGGTGAATTCAGGGTTAGTAAATTTCCTGCCTTCAGAGCTGTCATCATGTCATCAAGTTAGATGTGGTTCATTTCCCTTGGGCTTGAAATTCATATGAACTAGCCCAGAAAGCCCAGTGTTATGGAGAACAGGAAGTTAGGGATGGGAACTCTTGGTTACATGATATTGAAAAGTGGTAATTTCATGCACAGAAGAGAAAACTTGAAAAATAATTGGCAAACTTCCCTTCCTCAGCCTTCATGTTGACATTACTCCCCACCACCTATCTCTTTCATAATCTCTTTCCTTTTCCTTGGCATAGGCTTATGTTCCCATGGGTCTAGGATTTTTTTCAGAGATTTTGTTTGTTTGTTTAATTTTCACATTTCTTTCTTAATATATGTGTCATCAGAGTGCCATTTTTCTTGTCTTAAATACATACAGAAAAACCAAACCAAAACATACAAACCAAACGTCTGTCTCTCCCATTATTCCCTCCCTCCCTTTCCCCAAAGAACTCAGATCCTCTGGTATAATACCTCTTACAACTAACTCTCTTGGAAACTCTTTTGACCAACTTTAAAAATCTACTGGTTCCAGTTTATTGTGTTTGGGGCTGTAAATGAGGTTACTTTGATCAGTTTTTAACTATATTCCTGTGGCTGAGTTTACCCCTTTCACCTATAATAAGAAGACCCCCCTCAGAGTCACCTCTGTCCTTTCTGCTCCACTCTCTCCTTTTCTCATACTAGCCTAGGACTAGAAATCACTGCTGGATGCTGTAGTCTTTGGCCAGCACATTAAGGAAAACCAGGAAGTATTTATTGAATTTTACCTTTCTGTCTTAATATCTATTCTAGTATGTCGTTTACTTAGTTAATATTTGCAGAACCCTCACACTTCATACTCACATTACCAGCAAATGTGCAGTAAGCATTAAATTAAAGGATGAATAATTAACAAATTGATGGACCTCAGCAAAATACCAGAGCTCTTTATTCATCTTACAAAAATAAATCCCTTCACAGGGCTTTGAATTCATGGCCAAGAACAATTTCAAGCATAATGCTACGCACAAGTTCTTAACATAGTCCTTGTATATTTTTATACTGCAATTATCTAATTGTAGATTTATCAGAGGCAAGTCTTCAAGTGATATTTATAAAGCAGATTTTTATTTTTAAAAATTAAAATAGCTATGTAATTTCCATTATGAAACTAATGTACAGCAGGTCCTCAAATAATATTGTTTATTCAACATCATTTAGTTATAACATTGAGAAGATGCTATAGGAACTTATCTCTTGTTTATATCAATTATCCTGTGGTAAAATTGGTTTCCTTATACATCATTCGCCATAGTTCCAAAAATGTATCGGCCACATTAAGTGAGGACTTACTGTATATACATACTGTAAAGATTTTTAGACTATATAAAAACTCAAGTATAAGCCATCAGGCCTGTTGACTTTTTAATACATATCCCTTAGTACTATTTTTTTTTTTTTTTTTTTTTTTTTGCTTTTTGGTATGTGGATAGCTCCCTGACTGGGAATCAAACCCAGGCCGCAGTGCTGACAGCACCAGCGCCAAAGCCTTAAGCCACTACACCATCAGGGAACTCCCACTTAGTACTATTTTTTATCTCTCTGCATATCTATGTAGCTATGTTGAGAGCAGATTTGTTGGTATATGGCAACTCTGTTAATATTATAGATAGTAGAATCAATTTAGATTTTGTGACAAAGGAAAATGGCTGTAGTAAATTAGAGTATAAGGTGTACAATAGCTAGGAAACTAAATCCATGTTAACTGTGAAGGGAAACAAAATGAAGACAATCTGTAAATAAATTATTAAGTCCAGCTTATCATATGATTTGAGTCAGAAAATGACATAAGGATAATATAAACCTGTGTACCTTATAAACTCACCAGAAAGTAGTCCAGGAGTTTATGCTGTGAAGTGGCTGATAGATGAGACTAAAACACAATGAAGTGGTTCTGGTTTTTTCTCTTCCCTGAAAATAAAAATTATACTGTTTTTTTCCCCATAATTAAAGTAATTTTGAAAAAAATCAGAAACTTAAAAACCTAAAAGAAGAAAATTACTCATATTTCCATACACAATAAAATTATACTCACTATAGACTTTTTTGTAATATTTTTATAAAATTAGAATATTATAAATGCTTTTCCATAACTTTTTGCTACTTAACAACATTTTGTGAATATCTCTCTTGCCAGTACATACAGTTCTACATAATGTTTAATAGCTAAATAGTACTCTGTATTAGAATGTACATTAGTTTACTTAAATAGTTCGCTATTGATTTGTAATCCAGTTTTATAATAGCTATTCTCCATAGTGCTTTGGTGGATATTCTCATACATTCTTTGCATACTTTTCTGATTATTTTTTTCAGGATAAATGCTGTTGGGGCAACGGGATCATGCATTTTTCATCTGGTTGCCAAATTGCCCACCAGAAAGGAATAAACAAATTTATTCTTACATCCTAGTTAGGCTTAGTTTATGCCACATTCTATCCTATGCACTGTTAGTGAGACTTCAGGAAAGATATACAAAGCCACAACATTGAATTTGTATCATGATAGTTTATTTGTATTAGAATTCTACACATTAGAAGAGTTGTGTTGAGTCCAGCAGTGAGGGAAATGTTTACATTTGCAACTTGGATTGCATGGTATTCATTTGGAAAAGGTATACTCTCCAGCCAGCATTTAAACTCTGCACTGTGTATGTATTGGTATATTTTGCTGTTCATGGCACTTGGTCATTACGCATGAACCTTTCTCATCTTAGATGAGTGACCGAGGAGGTGGTGTTCCTTTGAGGAAAATTGACAGACTCTTCAACTACATGTACTCAACTGCACCCCGGCCTCGTGTCGAGACATCTCGGGCAGCGCCCCTGGTATGTATGTGATCAAGAAATAATGAAGTGCGCTTTTTCTGAATTGCCGAAAAATAAATTAGTTACAAATAAATTGATTAAGCCATTGTGTAGGATACACCATAAGGAAGAAGGTTAGGAAAAGACACTTTCCTCTAAATTTAAACAGCCTTTGGTTATTTATTTACTTATTTTTTAATCGAAGAGCACAAAACAAAGAGTATTGTTTTAGAGGTTTTGTTGCCAAGGTTGATAGTAATATGTCAGTAGTTTTCATGTAGTAAACCACATTTTGATACACTATTTTGGTTTTTTTTTTACTATTATTATTAGTTTTGGGTGTATAAAACAACATAATGATTAGACATTTACACACCTCACAAATTGATTACCTGAACAAGTCTACCCATCTGACAACCGTACATAGCTATTACAATACTACTAACTATATTCCTTATACTGTACTTCACATTCTGTGAATATATATGTATAGTTTAATTATAGTGGACATTCAGTATTATTTTATTATTAGTTTCATGTGTACAGCACAATTTAGGAAGTGATCCCCCCAATAAGTTTAGTACTCATCTGACTCCATATATAGTTTTTACATTATCAATTTTATTCCCCATACTGTATTTTACATCCCCGTGACTATTTTGTGACTAACAATTTGTACTTCTAATCCCTTCACCTTTCTCACCCATCCCCCAACCCCCTCCCATCTAGCAACCCTCAGTTTGTTCTCTGTATCTGTGAGTCTCTTCTTTGTTCATTTATTCTGTTCTTTAGATTCCACATTTAAGTGAGATTATATGGTGTTTGTCTTTCTCAGTCTGACTTACTTCAGTTAGCATAATATCCTCTAGATCAATACATGTTGCAAAGATTATGTTCTTTTTTATGGCAGAATAATACTCCATTTATAAATTTCTTTATCCAATCATTGATATACTATATCTAATGTGAAGACTAAATTAGTAGTTTTCCCGGTATTTGATCCACATTGATTTAATTGTCAGTGTTGATGTTTTCCCCCTCAGGTATTTATGATTAGAAAGCTTTCATATTCTAGACTCAGAAATAAGACTAGCATTCTGATTAGTTTAATCACCAACCTGGAAAATGGCTCAAATTATAATTATTTTGCCTGTATTTTTCATTGATTTTAGTCACCTTTGAATTGATTCCATTCTTCTCCAAACCCCAGAAAAGTGCTTTCCAAATCTCTGACCCATAATTCTGAAAGAACTGTTCTCCGAGGCTTTGCAATTGTCTATGTATAGGCATATACACTGGAGTTATGCTGTAACATGATGAAACACAGTGTAAAACGGATCTGTTTTAGTCTTTCTCTTTCTGGGAAGTTACTAAAAGAACTTCATTCTAATAGTTTTACCTGTTACACAGCACAAATCTATAGCTACAACCTTAGTGTAGTTCATGTCTTACCAAACTTAAAATGCTCTAGCAGTGTGCTTCTCACATTGAGATACTTGGCACCCAGGGCAGGCATCCATATGCCAAGGGGCAGACAAGGTCCGATAATAAATAATGAACATCTTTGTAGATTCTGATGCTAAGAAGTAAGGGGTGAGATGGGATATTACTGCTTTTGTAGTAAACAAATACTGTATAATGTTTGTGGAGAGTGGCATAGCATACTAGTCCAGAATTTCGACCAAACTATCAGGTTCCATTCCTGACTCTACTATATACTAGCTGTGTAGCTTTGGGAAAATTATTGAAATTTTAATACTACAGTTTCCGCAACTATAAAAATTGGGTTATTGTGAGGATTAAGTAAGTTAATACATCTGGCAATTAAGTTCATGAACTTGCCACCGTGCACTCAACATTGACAGCACTGTATAAACAACTCAGTAAGGTATACCTCTGTCTCATAGCTGTGTTCATGTTGATGTGTGGTGGTGTCTTGCTGAGTGGCATTCATTATTGGGTGTTTTTGTGTGCCATTGTGAGAATGTAGAAGCTTGAATTAGAGCAATGAACAAACATTAAATTTCTTGTTAAATTTGGCAAGAGTGGAAGTGAAATCAGGGACATGTTAGTTCAGGTTTATAGGGATAATGCCATGAAGAAAATGGCAGTGTGCAAATGGATTAAATGTTTTTCTGAGGGGAGAGAGTATGTCACTGATGAAGAGAAGTCAAGGCAGAACTGACAAAAACATTGCAAAACTTTGTTAGATTTTGTGTCCAAATCATTGGTTGACTGTGAGAATAGCAGACCAAGTAAACATTGATAGAGAAACAGGAAAATCTTAACTGGAAATCTTGTCATGAGAAAGTCACATGCAAAAATAGTCCCAAAAGAGCTCACTGATGAACAAAAGCAAAGGAGTGTCAAATTTTGCCAACACCTTTTGCAGAGGCAAGACAATGTTTTGGGCCATGTTATCACTAGTGATGCAATATGGGTATACGACCCTGAAACAAAGCATCGAAGTCATCCAATTTTTCAAGACCAAAAATGTTCTGTCAGTCCAAATCAAGAGTCAAAACGATGTTGCTAACCTTTTTTGCCACCAGAGGGATTGTTCATTATGAATTTGTACCATCTGGACAAACCATCAACCAACTTTACTACTTGGAAGTGCTGAGAAGTCTGCATGAAAAAGACAAAAACCACCTGAATTTTTCTCCCAACAACTCATGGCTCTTGAATCACGACAATGCACCAGCTCACACGGCACTGTCTGTGAGGGAGTTGTTAGCCAGTAGACAAATAACTATTGGAACACCCTCCCTACTCACCTGATCTGGCCCCCAGTGACTTTTTTTTTAACCCCAAGATAATGGAAATATTGAAAGGAAGACATTTTGATGACATTTAGGACGTCAAGGGTCATATGATGACAGCTCTGATGGACATTCCAGAAAGAGTTCCAAAATTGCTTTGAAGAGTGGACTAGGCACTGGTGTCAGTGCATAGCTTCCCAAGGGGAGTACTTTAAAGGTGACCATAGAGATACTCAGCAATGAGGCATGTAGCACTTTTTCTAGGTTGAATTCCCAAACTTAATTGTTAGACCTCGTACATGTAGAAATAATTTTTATTGTGCCTGGCACACAGTAAATGCCATATAAGTATTTGTTGTTTAGGATGCAAAATGCATGTGAATTTTTAAAACAGGAGGTTTGACGTGGCACAAGCTCTCATAAGCATCTACGGGTGAGGACTTGTTAAGCTCTTCCAGAGCTCCCTTTCTGACATCATGATCACTTTGTTAGTGAACTCAGTAAGCAAGCACCGGGGCACCTGGAGAAAGGCTGCCTGACATCCACAGCAGTGGTCATCCTGTTTCCCTGATTACTGAGAGCGTCCTCCACGTGGATGCCTTCTGGTGGGCTGCCACATGGACGGAGTATCTTCACACTATAAGTCCCTTCAGAGAAAACCATCCATATAACTCTTCCAGACCTCCTCCACACCACTCGCCCAATTTTGTTCTTTCTAAATCCTTGACCAGACAACCTTTTTGCCACTGCCCATAAGTCTATGCTGGTGTTCCATCTCAAGGTGGGACTTATTTTCACTCCTGCCCTGGAGAGACGTTGTAACAAAAAGGCAGTCCCCTTCCAGCTGGTGCTGGCATACAGTGTAGGTGCATCAGTGTACCAGCCCATGCTATTTTTCTTGGTGAACTATTTCTAGGGGAAGTCCATAGTTGTGGCTGAGGGAGAGGCAGTGATAAAGTAGATCAGATAACGTGGGTTCCTGAGCTACCTGCTCGTCTGGTTTTTTGGGGTCATTTCTGGAACTAAATAACATATCAGGGTCCCAACAGAAGGGAGATAGCTCACTCAATTATGGTGATAATGAAGGAAGGCTTATTTTACAAAGAGACAGATTGTGAACTATGAATATAAGTAGTACAGGAATTCAGGGCTAGCAGCAGTAGAGCTGTTACCACCCAGAATCAGAGGGAAAAGGAGACATGAGCCAAACCCGGAAGAAGGGAAGGTTGCAGAAGCAGCTGCTTACTATCACAGGCCCAGCCTGCTCAAGGGAGGCAACTTCAGCAGGAAGGAAGCAGGGGCGTGAATGTCCTGACCTGACTCCTTTGAGCTCCTACTGGAAGCAGCAGGCCCAGGAATCACTGACATGATCTGGTCAGCCTCCTAGGGCAAGGAGAAATGTGGAGAGTGGGTAGTTGATTTGGAGGGGCGAACAGAAACTTTAGAAAAAAAATCAAGTAATAAATGGTGGATGTAGGTAGAGCTGGAGGCTGGATTTGTTAATAGCACTCGGGATTCCTGAATCCATGTAAGCTCTGAGTTAAAGTATAATATGGAATGTCATTGAACATCTGATTTGATGATAAAAACATTTATCTAAATGTTTTGCTTTGTATTAAAAAATGGATAGGATTTATCCAGGTAAAGAAGGCCATTCCCAGTACTGGGAACAAGATGAACAGACTCAGAAGTGAAAAATAGCATGGTATATTTGAAGAATCTAAAAGCAGGGGCTTTAGTTTAGCTGGACCAGAAAGTGGAAGGCAGAGACTTGATCTTATCAGGTCCTGAAAGCTCTTTTGGAAGCTTGGATTTTTATCTCAAGGCAATGGGTTGGGCTAGGGCTGTGCTATGCAGATTTTTAAGCAGGAAAGTGACCTGTCAGTGAGAACTAAGAAAACAGACCTATTATGGATCTCTCCGGGTTGAGAACACAGGTTGGAAGTTCATGGTATGAAGTCATGAGATCCATCTTTTAGGCTGCAGCAAGGCTTTACCTAGTCTTGCTTCTAAAAGGCAACATGTTTTATATGATACTGCCAAAGCAATATTGGGATACTCTAAAGCAGGACCCCACAAATCATTTATAGAAAAAGGAAGAATGAGGGCTTCTAAATGACCAGAAGGGGGGTTCATCTCACATGGTGCTCAGCTAGGCTACAGCTTGATCATTATGAGCACGTAGGTTTTATGGATCTCTTAGATGCAGGTTCTGATAGCCTAGGAGTACTCAGTTTCGTTTATTTTCATTAGAAAAGTATTTCAGTATGTGGCTTTCTGAATACAATTTTGTTTTTCTCACACACCAGGCTGGTTTTGGTTATGGATTGCCCATCTCCCGTCTTTATGCACAGTACTTCCAAGGAGACCTAAAGCTTTATTCCCTAGAAGGCTATGGGACAGATGCAGTGATCTTCATTAAGGTAGTGACTATAGTCTTGCTGAGAGAATGAGACTTCTTTTGATTGAAGAAAAAATGCCAGTATTTAATCGTAATGAAGTTTTTCTTCTACCTTATGCTATTAAAATAGAGGTACATGGCTTTTTACATAGGACCTCATCTGTTTTGACAAATGATCTCCTTGACTGTGGGAAAAGAAATGCTTTTATCTGTAATGATCAGGACTATGGTGGTTAATGGGAAAAAAGTTTGGGTTAATGTGGGGAATCATAAAAGGTTTTGTATCTGACAAATTTAATTTTAAACATGAAACATATTAATGGACATGAATGCACCAATCTTTTGATGTGCTGCCATGGCCTTTGCTTTGTATATGGATCTGCAGATTGAAGTTTCAGTTGTCTTTCTTGCAGAATCTGTACTTACAGTGCATTTTTTTGGTTTCTTTAAACAAATAAATAGCCAAGTACATAATCCTTTTTTATTTTTGTACAGTCCTTTACAGATGTCTCTGACTCTGATTTGACAGCAGTTTTTTTATGACTTGCCTTCATGAGTCCTTCCAAAACATTCATCTCACTTTTGAAGAGCCCTCCCCCTTTATTTTGGCACTTTAAGTAATGCTTAATTCACTTTTGTATTTATAATGACAGATGGCAATGTAAATATAAACAGATTTGGGAACAAGCACAGGTGACTCCTGGTAAGCCTGTAGTTCACCCGGTTAGAGCAGAAGCACTGAGCCTACTGGTCTGGGATGTTCCCTGTGATCATGCAGAGATCAATATGTTTTGTAGGGATGCAGCGCACTGAGCCCCATCCATTCCCTAGAGTAGGTGGTGGGCTCTTGGTACCTATTTTATTTAATGACTAGTTTTTTGTTCTGGCCACTAGATGGCACTGAAGACTTTATATTGAAAAAAAGAAATTTATCTGAAAAGGTTAAATTCTTTCAAGATCATAGCTCCTTTTCTTTTTTTAACCATCTCAATTGTAAGGAACTTTAAAAGGGCAACATGAAGGCAATATTTTTATCACCAAATGTAACATCTTTGATCCAGTCTATAAATCAAGGGAGCTGGCAGTTCTGGTATATTTAAAGAGACTTGGTGAAAGGTTTTTAGTTGCATTTTAGAAAAAATAGATGCCAGAAAGTCTTAGAGAATCATTAAAATAAAGCAGTGTCAGAGATCTTCCTTAGCATTAGCACAATGAAATTTACACTCAATATTTTCTACATCTTGGGGAATGCCTTGTCTTAAGGTTGTAATTCTACTGAAATATCTCACTTTGAAGAAGATAATGAAGAACATAGTTTATCTCAGGTTCCAGTGATAACAGGAACTTGAAATAGACTAGTGAATTAATTGTAGTGATATGTGGGAAACCTGAAATTATGCATGATATAGAAATCACATAGGCTGTAACTGAGATTAGTGGCTTTAAGAGTAGGAGAAAAAGACACAGGATCAAACCCAGGGCCAAGAATGGTTCATGCAAAAGCCAAGATGCCTTAGACATATTATTATCAATAAATATAAAACTATAGAATTTTTAAAAGTACAGTGACTATACTGAAAAAAGTTTCTTCTAATAAATAATAAAAATAGAGTTCATTAAATGATTATACCATTATATATATTAAGGTTCATATGCCAATTTTTATGCTTTTGTAGTTACCTGACATTTTCAATTAACCAGTTTCTGTCTGGGTCTTGTTTTTTAAGAGGTGTCTATTACACCTGTGTAAAATTTCACTCCAGTGGCTTCCAGCAACAAACTCAATCCATATGCGTGCCAGGCAGTGCCATAGACTTAGTAACACGCTTCACATATGGACACTATTTTACAGTGTAGGGAGACGGTGTTATGATTACTAAAATACAAAGCCTGTGAGTGTTGTTTAGTTTGTAGTGACCTTATTCCCACTGTATAGTTTCTCAAATAATGGATTCTAAAAACATGCCAGACTTAGGTTCTGCTTTCCTTTCAGGCTCTGTCAACAGAATCCATAGAAAGACTCCCAGTGTATAACAGAGCTGCCTGGAAGCATTACAACACCAACCACGAGGCTGATGACTGGTGTGTCCCCAGCAGAGAGCCAAAAGACATGACAACGTTCCGCAGTGCCTAGATACACCTGGGACACCTGGGAGAGCCAAAGGTGGCTTCTGTATTCAGTTTGGAAGGAATGGTCTTCAGAACTGCATTATACCAAATACTTCATGGTCCTTTTCACAGTTAACTATCTGGGTAGAATGAAAGGAAGCTGAATTTCATTTATGCCTGTTAAACCTCCTAAAGGATGAAATAGTACCAACTTGACACTTGCATTTTTAAACAACTGTAGTTTTGTTCGGCTTTCCTTTTTACGGTAGACTTCAGAGTGGTGGAAGTCTTTGGGTTACTATAGGAAGCTGTATGTTTTTTAAAATACTTTTAGGTCTGCTGGAAGCATTTTCTTAGTAATACTGATAAGCTAGTTAGCCATGTTTCTGTTATTTGGAGGCATTCTGCCATCCTTATTTTGGTAGTGGCAACTGTAGTAAGATGGTCTTCATGTTTACCAGTGACTAATCCTAGGTAAAGCAGAAACAGTTCTGTGAGTACAGAACCAGCCACCTTTCAGCATCTACATGCGTTGTTTTAGCTCTGAAGTTAATGTGTCATTTAAAATTTTTATTGCAAAAGATTCTAATGACTAGTTCTCTGTGGATCTAAGCCAAGATCATGGGCAGTCTACTTTGAATGTGGTTGTGATCAATGCAAGGGGAAATTTTTATACTAAAAACAAACTAGCAGCTGCTAACACTCCAGAGAAGAAGACAAAGAGGGCAAAGCAGTGAATCCCAAAAACTGAACTATCGATTATTGAGACTACCTGGGGGAGTTTTGAGAAACAGCTTTTCTGGGTCCTATTACCGACTTGCGGAATTAGATTCTCCACAGCTGGAGCTCAGGAATCTCCTAAAATGCTTCCTAAGTGAATCTGATACATCACCTAGTGAGGGATCCATTCTTTTAAAGTGAGTAATGTACCACATTTACTAAATTAACAGAGATGTTTAGGTTTTGGTTTTCACCCATCAAAAGGTCAGACTACTAGACTTTGGAGTAGCAAACTGAATCTCAAGCATGGTGCAGTTAGAAGCATGAGACAGGGGTTCCCTGGTGGTGTAGCGGCTAGGCTTCGGTGCTCTCAACGCCACAGCCTGGGTTCGATTCCCAGCCAGGGAACCACCCCCCACCCCCCCAAAAAAAGAAGCAGGAGACAAAATGACTACTGGAGAATAGTCGTCAGCTAACAGAAGCATCAGAACCATAAATGCACAAATCTTTTTCCTTGTTACCAGGAAAAAGTCAAATTGAACTTATAAGAATTCTTTGCATTTGTATGGTAATATGTAGTCTACACATACTTTGGTATATTATGATAGCTCCATTGGGCTGTAAAACAGATACAGAGTGGGCGGTGTCATTCTTGTGTCAAGACCCAGAGTGTGGCTCAGATTTGCACATAATTGGATCCAGGGTCCAAGCTGTTATCCACTGGTCACTCTGTCAGCCACCAACTCTGGGAGACCGTGAAGTTAGACTATACTGTTAGTCATACCTCATCTTTAAGATGACAGACAAGTACATTGGCAATAAATTTTAAAGTTAAGATTTTAAATGTTTAAACACCTTTGCTACTTAAATAGGGGAACTTTATCTGGAAAGTACATTGAGTTGAAACACCTCATTCTCAAAAGGATTATATAAGCTTAATAATTCTATATAAATTTATAAATTGGGAGGGAAGTTAAAGGACAGTTAGTCCAGAACCCTGATTTGGGAGATGATGGCCCTGAGACCCAGGGTATGTGGTTGGCCCAAGACATCTTATCTAACCTGACCGAATGTTGGAAAAAGAGCTCTTTTACCTACCCTGTCTTTCCTTAATTATGTATTTTGTGAAAAACAAAAGGATATGCTAATAGGTGATTTTTATTCAGTGTGCTAATTTTTTAGCTTTAAATTACACTTGTAATGATATAATATTTTAGAATCCTTTGAATCAAAATTTCTACTTTCCTAAATGAGACATTTGTACAACTGACACAAGCTTGATGTTTTTACTTATGAAACACCCCCTCTTCCCCCCCCAAATTAAACTTTTTCCTCTTTATTTAAGAGCTAAGAAATGGTGATTTTAAAGAAAAAGTTAAGTCTTTTCTTTTAGCTTTTTGGGTACAATGACAGCTCTTTACTTTGTTATTGTGGTAATGGACAGAAAATTACATACAAAAATATCTCGGGGAAGCTTTTTCCTGGTTGGTCTTAAATCATTGTGCCACCTGAAAAGTTTTTAGATTTTTACACTATTTTGTCTACCAGCAATTTAATGTGATGCCATGTAGATATAAAAATAAGCTGAAAGATAGGAATTGATACTAAATGATTTTTATAACCTGGGCCTTTAATGAATGTGGAGGAAAAAATCGCAAAAATATTATGCCCTACACCTAAAATACTGACTGGCTTTAGGCATCTTCATGCTCAATAGCGATCACTTTCTTGCACTCTTATTTTATAAAGTCTGCCATGTTATTTTATAAAATGTTTTGTGAATGGCAATAAACTGAAAACATGGATCAACTCTTCAAAAATTAAATTTTTGGGCCAATTTAGATTTTGAAAATGTAATTGTCTTAAATAAAAAGTCTTTCATCATCAAGGGTCAGTGTTCTGTAAACATTCAAGAGTTTGTAGCAAGGTAGGGCTTGTACTAAATCTTATCCTATCTCCAGTAGAGGAATTATTTGGAACTTAGATTTCCAGTGTGTGTATTCTAACAGAGAAAACCAGAGGGAGAGTTTGTATGGTTTGAGTTATCCTAGATTTTCATTACCCCAAACATCCACAGATGACTTCTTGTATAAATGAAGATCTGCTGTGTGATTTTTGAGCGGTTATATTTAAGTGCTCTTCGAATAACTTAACAATATAAATAATTGTAGAAAAGGTCTTAATTGAATCAGCATCACCCGCTCTGTACCAGTTGAAAGTCATACCTAAACTTCTCAGGTCAAAGGCAAATTCCTATTCTATTTGTGATTGATGGGATAGGACCACACATTTCTTCATTGTCAAAAGACAACAAGTTCCACAACAGAACACAGGTCAGGAACTGGGGACATACATACTCTTAGTATTATGGTTCCTCTGTGGGCTTGTGGCTAATCAGAGGAAGCCAAATATCAGTCAACCAATTTCAGTTTATGTCTTCAATTGCTGTGACATAAATGTGAAGTCATAACAGATGAGTCATCAGGGTTGAGTTAGCTCATTTGCAAATATGGCTTTAGCTGGAAGAACTTTTCATCATACATGAGTAACTTCTGGCCCTAATAATTAACTTTCTTATAGTGTAGCCCAATGCACTTGAAAAAATACTATAATACATGGTGAAGGATTTTGTCAAAAAAGTAGGCACCACTGGTTTGCTCTGTTCTGGCATTTTCAAACTATTGCACCTTTTGTTCTATTTACATGGTTGGAAAGGATTAGACATCATACCCCCCACTTTTTTCGACAGTCTTCACATTTTTTTAGCAATCACTAAACAGGCTTTTAACAGTAAAAAACAAGATTGCCAGTTTTTGGTACAAAATTTTATTTAGTCTTTTTTCTTGGAAAGGCTGTTATTTATATCCAGGAATAGTGACAGCAATTTTTTACTTGGTTTAATGAGAGGTTTTTGAGCAAAAATGGAAAATTTTCTTTCCAGTAAGATAAACCAGAGAAACCACCATTTGAATATTGTCTTCATTCAGGAGTTATTTTCTGAAAGTTTAGAAGTGTACGTCCTGTAGTTATCACATAGAATATTTTGTAGTTGTCAGAAATTTTGTAGTTTTGAGTTGAAATGTTGACATCCATTTATAATAAATTTAAAAAGTGGAAATTTTGTTTTGGAAAGTCCAGGGCATTTTTAAGTTTAACTCAAATGTAAAAGACTGCAATATCCTTGCCATGGTTTTATACTTAGATTGTCTTCCATTGTGGGATTCAAACACTGGGACTACAAAGGTAAGCCCCATACTCAGATGACTTTTCTAGGTTGTGGAATTAAATTTCTCTTTCCCCATATCATTTAAGAGCCACTCAGTTGATTGGATTCTGTTTTTAGTTATACCATTTGGAGGCTCATAGATAATTGGACATTTTCATAAACCACATTAAATGGTATCATTTTTAATTGCTATAATGAAAAAAACTCCATGTTTGATTTCAGTCCCAAATCCTAGAAGTTTCTGTGACTTATAATAATAGGTAAAACTAAAAATTTTCTTACCTTTGACCTCTTTTTCCTACAGGGATGAAGTTAATAATGGGTATTTTTGAAAAAGCACACAAAATGCAATTTTAATTTCCAGTCAGCATATAGAGGCACTTGATTTCAATTCATAGAGAAAGTTACAGTTGTGTTTTCTGCACTGCTATGACCAGTACCCTCAGAGTTTCCAGAAGACTATTTTTAAGTGAAAACTGAACATAGTTAAATAGAAGATTTGCTGGTTTTTCTTAAAAAAGGGAACATTGTGGTACTTTGGTCAAGTACCTTTAATTTAACAAGGTAAATTAGTATAAACAACTCCCTTTTTCCTGTTAAGTATCATATTAAACACGATCTGAAATTGTATTTGCTATAAAGGAAATAAGATTATATGTTTCTCTAACTTCTCAGATGCATTCTAAGTGAAGTGAATTTGAGTTCCTGCAGGTGGCAGAATTATTGCTGCAGGCAGTAAGCGATCCACTGTGCTCTATAAAATAAAGATCACACAAAAGAAATTCTTTCAGACAACCCTGAGAAGTAAAAGGAGACATTCCTGGATACTAGGTTTAAATAATGGGTATATGCATTTTCTTAAAAGCTCCTTATCTTTGGAGGGTATGATTATTCTGCTGTTTGTGTTTGCAGTATTGTTCCAAAAGTAATCTGAATGTTCCATTCCACACATGTACTCTAGGCCCTGTGCTAAATCCGTTGTTTCTTGATAAGTACAAGTTGCCGCCAACGTTAACTTTAAATCTGTAACTTTCAGCTGCATTACCTCTTGTCCATCTATATCTTTGCTGCGAATTCTGTAATGTATGGGAGCCATGTGGTATGAAAAATAGAGGCATTTATGACTGGATTTTTCCTGGACAGCCCTGATATTTTAGGTATGTGTCTGTTCAACAGTGGCTCTTCATTTGTCTTCTCTGAAATGGGTTACTGTGTCTCTGATGAGTTGTCCCTCTTGTTCTGTAGTTATCTCTTGACAGACAAATAGGTGTCCAGTGTGTTTAGGCAGCCCAGCCCCAGCTCCCAAGGTCCCCTCAGAGCCCTGAGCAACCTCCTCCACGGAGAGTAAAGCACCAGCCACATGTACTCGCTGTAGCATCTAGGTTTTTACCTAGACGTCTTCCCCTGGGTTCTGCAGCCTTGGATGTGACTGAGAAATTATTTTCTTGCAATTATGAATCTTTGGGTTACCTCATAATTGCCTTTTTGCTCTTTCAGTTTTCTATCATTTGTGTAATTAATTCCCTGCACTACATCTCCTGTATATGAAATACTTAATTTCTGTCTTCTTTATTATCCCTGAGCAAGAGCTATGAATATAGCAAACATATATCTAAAGTACTGTTTCCACAGCAAGGGAAGGTGTTTTGAAACTCCATGTTTGATTTCAAGTGAAAATACTTGTTAGGATCTTGGGGTTTTGGTAGCATAAACTCTGACTCATTTAATAATCTGAAAACTGATCCAATAAAATCAGATGGGAGTAGAGGAAAATCAAACCCCTCAACATTGCATTCAGCAATGGTTTTCACTGGTTCCCAACCTTTTTCCACTTGTGGACCCCTTTATACCCATTTCTATAAATTGTACCCCTTGTTTTTAAAGCAGTTGCTTTTAAATACTTTTGTTCAGTGCCTATCTTAATATAAAATAATGGAAATAAGGTAATAGGGAAGAAAAATTACTACACTAAAGTACAAACCACAGATTTAATTTCACGATATTTGTAACAGTTAAATATTGATAATGATGATCAAGTATTTAACAAACTTAATTATTAATAGTAATATTTGTGTTATCTGAAAAGTCAGTAAGTGTTATGCAGATCACTAGCCAATTGAAACACTGTTAATGAGATCATTGAACTTGGGTTATAATCTACATCAAGTTTTGGTTTTTTATCTGTTCCTGTTTTCAACCACTGATCCATAACTCACATGTTTAAAAATCACTGGCAATAATGGAAACTATGTTAAACATAAAAAAACTATTTGAAAACAATCACGATTAAAGACAACATACTTAATTTTACTCAGTCAATATCTAAACTGATCAAATAGTCTGGCTACAGATGTATTTACATGTTTGGGAAAGTTCTAGAAATGTGGCAGATGGATTCCTTCTGAAATGATTGGTAGAAGAACGGTTTCGGGGAAGGGTTCATAGCCTCACCCTCACCAATCATCATTTGCTAATGTGATCTAATTTTGAAGTGTCTCCATTAATGGTGATTCAAACTTAACATTTATTTTTCCATAATTAATGTTTTGCATTTTTTAACTTGTTTTTTTCTCCATTACTGATTATTTTTTGTGTACCCCTGAACAACCCAGCACGTACCCTGAGGGGTATGTATGCATACCACTTTTTGGGAACCAATGGTTTACATTCATGATTAACAAGTCCACAGTTAAATCGTGAGTATAAAATACTTTATAAACTTCTCAAATTACTAGCAAGATCTTCATTTCATGTGACCCTCTCACTGAATGTTTTCTTTTTCTCCTTCAAAACAGCCAGGAGGAAAACCACACAATAACCAAAACAACCCGAATGAACGAGGTAATCTGCATAGTTCTTGAACCATTTAAGAAATTGAATTTGTAATTTCAAAGCTTCCAAAAAGAATATCTAGGCCTCAATTTTTTTTCCACCGGAGAATTCTACCAAACATTTAAGGAAATTAATATCAGTTTTACATAATTTCTTCCAGAAAAATAGTAAAGGAGGGACCATGTCCCAACTCACATAATAAGCCTAGTATTACTCTGATTCCAAAACCAGACAAAGACAGTACAAAGAAAACTACAGAATTTAGATGCCACAATCTCAACAAAATATTGATAAATCGAATCCAACAAACAATGTATAAAATGAAGTATATGCTATGACCAAGTGAAATTTATTCCATGTATGCAAGGCTGATTCATCATTAAAATACAGTAGACTCTTAGTTAACCAAACTCAAGCAACTGGAACTCTCAAGCAACCAGCACACACAAAAAAATCTTTGTTTTTTTACCAGGTACTTGACAGTTTTGCCAGCTGCTTGAGAGTGCTGGGTATATTTATCGGGCATCTACCAATCCCCGTGGGTGCCCATTAACTGACAGTCTCCTGTATCACTATTAGTAGACACAGGAAAAGCATTTGACAAAATCCAAATGACAAAATACCCAGGGGTCCCCACTTTGGGATCTGATAGTGTTCACTCCACTCTCAGGTAACTTTTCCCATCTTTGATACTCCCATAGGTAAGAATAACACTTTTTCATATCTAACTTTGTGAAGTTGTCAGATTTTAAAAGAAATACATGGATGGAAATGGAATATCAAACAGGTTTATTGTATCACAATTTTCCAAGCCACAATTTAAAAACTTTTTTCACATAGAGAAAATAGTATTTTTTAAAATAAATAATGTAGTTGGAAAGTTCATAATTATTCCTATGATACACACTCTTCTCTGTTTCCAACAGCCACCTTCATACATTAACATTTGAATGAATACCTTCATTATATAGCCAGGATAGCAATTTTCAGATCCAGTGCTAATGTACTTCCTGGCGAAAGCTAAAAACTCTTAAGAGCAATTAACTAACTTTATGAATTAACATTGTTTAGACATCAGCTTCCAGAACTAAATGAAATAATGTATGTAAAATGCTTAGCACATTTCCTGCAACGTAGTAAGTACCCAATAAACGATGGCCATTAGTATCAGTGTTATAAACTAATAACGTCTTTAAGTTTTCTACATTGATTACGGCCACAGGTAAAAAAAATTTTTTTAAATAAAGCATTTTCAAACTATTGCTATGCTTTTCAAATCCAAGGTCCTATGTGATGGAAATGCTTTTATGTTCTCATAAATTCAATCCCTACTCTTTTCAATCCGAGGTTCGATGAAAAGATTGATCAATAGCTTTTTCCTGTAGTGGATGGACTTGGGCCATCGGCATGCTGTAATATATATGCTACCTAGTGTTTTAATTGAAGCCCTGCTTCAGAAAAGTGTCAGTTGGGTGGGTACTCTGAGAAGCAGATGCTGAAAGAGTACTGTAGGGCAAAATGTTTACTGGTGGGTAACTAGAACAAAATTTAAAGGTGAACTGGGGAGGAAAGAGTATTGGGCAGGGAGAGCCTCGGCCCATGATGCAGGGCTGACAGTCTTGGCTAACATAATGAGAATCTCAGGAGCAAAGATTGCCCATGAGGACCCCCCTTGGGTCAGAAATGGAAGGTACGCTTAACCACGCTCAGTCACAGGTAGGGGCAGCTACCCTGGAAGAGCATGGTGAGAAAGCTGAAGCAGAGCCTGAAGGCACCAACAGATGGCGCTGGTCAGCTAAGTCACTTTATGGCTACCGGGTAAATTTCCTTTCTGAATGGAGAGTTGAGCCCCTCACTCTACAGCTTCCTCATCAGAAATGCTGGAGAAGACATACACATGTACAATTCCTATTTAAGCTTTTTTGTTCTTTCAGGTTTTTTTTGCTGCCAATGACCTCTTTACTTATCCAGATTCCTTTGAGAAAGCTTGTTTTTAAATCATGCTTCTGTGGAACACCTATCAGCTAAAACTACGTCATATACCGATTTCTAATTTGGAAAGATTTAGAAAAAATTTTGTAAAAATTAAGGTAATGAATAGACAGAATCTTTTTAATATTAAGTTTTCTCCTATTAATTTTTCACAAATTTAGTGCCTGACATATCTGCTCACAAGTATTAGTACACAACAGAGACAAGAAGAGCTGTTTATATTTTTTCTTGTTCTTAGTTTTGTGGATGCAATCGTATACTATTTACTCATAGCAGTCAGTTTCTGGTAGGAATACTGCTGCTAATGTGTTAGAATTAGAGCCAGTATTGCATGTTTTTCTGAAAAATGCTTAATATGTTGAAAACACTAGCACTGTTTGCATTGGTCAGCCATTAGAACAAAATTTAGAACTCTTCTATGGCCATTAAAACTAAATAATAGAAGCAGAGTACTGCTTCTCCAAAGGTAACTAATATCTTATGCAAAATTATCTGTAAGATAATTATATGAACACTTTTTTAAAATAAAAAAATCAATTATGCAAAAGAATCAGTTCACTTATCAGTTACACTAAATTGGCTATATAATAAAAATGATTAAACTACAATATAAGGCAGGGGCATCCAATCTTTTGGCTTCCCTGGGCCACATTGTAATAACAACAACAACAAAAACCTGGAAATATCCCCCAGTGACTATTGCGAAAAAAGGTGGGAGATTTGGATTTTGGCACTTAAGGGTTCTTACTCAAAAATCCCATAAAAATCCTGAATAGACACCATGTAGGGAGATGAGAGGCATTAACAATGACAAAAACAGAAAAAGGATGAGGAGATCAAAAGATAAGACACTAAATACCTGTCAAGTGGTATTTCTCCTAACATTTGAACCCTTTTAAATATCACTATCCTAAGGCAATCCTCAAAAACTAAAATAAAATGTTTTCCATTAAATGACTGGCAAAGGGCTACGAATTCCTCACATCGGCCACGTGGTGAATTTTATGTGTCAACTTGGCTGGGCTAAGGGATGCCCAGGTAGCTGGTAAACCATTATTTTGGGATGTGTCTGGGAAGTCATCTTGGCAGATTGCATCTGGTTCGGTAGGCTGAGTGAAGAAGTGCTGCCCTTGCCAGTGGGAGTGGGCATCTCGCAATCCATTGAAGGTCTGAGTGGAACAGAAAAGGCGAAGGAAGGGCACATTTTTGGCTCTCTCTTCCTGGACTGGGATGTCCATTTCTCGTGCCCTCAGACGTTAGAGCTTCTGGTTCTCTGATCTCGGGGCCCTAGGACTTATACCAGGCTTCTCCTCTTCCACCAGTGTGCAGGCCTTCGGACTCAGACTGAATTACACCACCAGTGTTCTTCGTTCTCCAGCCTGCAGATGGCAGGTTGTGAGATTCTCAGCCTCCGTACCACATGAGCCAGGTCCTACAATAAATCTATCTATCTATCTATCTATCTATCTATCTATCTATCTATCTAACCTATCTCTATTTATTGCCTATTGGTTCGGGTTCAGTGAACACCTCTGAGTAATACAGGCCATTTCTTCACCTAAAAACCATTCTCTTATAGGGAGAATGTATGCCACACCTAAAAGTATAATCAGACTTCTTCCCTTCCCTCTTCTTCTTCCATTCCTTCTTTCCTTTCTCTTCTCTCCTTAAACAATTCAGTCCTGAAGTCATTAGGTGGCGACAAAGCAAGGCATGTGTCTATAGTAGTAGGGGGTGGAGTGGGGAGCCTTGATGGCCCAGTGTGGGGAGTCTGAGCAGAGGGAAGAGGGGGCCTGTCACAGTGGTGTGGATGTCAGAGCCCCGTGGAGTGTAGAGGCCACCCCATGGAGAAGTCACCTGGGGTAGTGGGGTGGAGGTCCTAGCCTAAGTAGGGGGAGAAGATGAGGATGCCAAAACAAACAAACAAACAACAAAACAGAACGTGACACCCAGTTACATTTGAATTTCAGATAAACAATGAATAATTTTTTAGTACAAATATATCTCATGTGAATTATTTGTAACTTAATCTGAATATGAAATTTAATCGGACATCATGTGTTATGAATATCTGGCAAGAAGAGCATCCACACAGAGGGTGGCCATCTGTGGGGTGTTCAGAGCTCAAGTGGGGTGAGGAGGGCATCCATAAGGAAGGTGGGAAGTGGCCCAAAATGGGGTGTCAGAGCAGGACCAGAGAAAGAAGGGCACTGGCACAGGAGACGAGGTAGCAGCGGGGCTGCTGTAACAGATTGCCACACGTGTGGTAGCTTAAAACAGCAGAAATCTGTTCTCTCAGATCGGAAGGGCAGAAGTCTGAAATCACAGTGTCTGCAGGGCGGTGCCACCTGCCAAGGCTCCAGGCGAGAAGCCCTCCTCGCCTCTCTTCCAGCTTCAGGTGGCTGCAGGCCTTCCTTGGCTTGTCTCACCTCTGTCTTTGTGTGGCCTTCGCCTCTTCTTCCTGTGTGTCTCTGCCCTGTGTATCTTTGAGAAGGACACTTGTCATTGGAAAATCCAAGGTGATCTCATCTTGAGAGCTTTAACTTAATTACATCTGCAAAGCCCCTTGTTCCAAGTAAGGTCACATTCACAGGTTCCAGCGGTTAGGATGTGAACCTGTCTTTTCTGGAGCCACCATTCAACCTGCTACAGTTACATGTAGGGAATTGATTAAATAAGCAATATTTTAAAGGTACTGGAAGCCCGGTTTCTCCTATTGGATGGGAGCCTTGGATTGGACTTAGGTGTGGATTGTATCAGCGTGAACGCATGTGGTTTTGAGTATATCTAGGTAAGTATAGAAATAATTCTAGATGTTAATTGTGTGCCTGTGTGTATGTGTGTATGCTGTCTACCAGCAACATCCCAATAGCTATGAGTACATCTAGTACCGTGCTCTGGGCTTCTCAATAACTACTGCGGAGGGAAATCAGTTTCCTGGGAGAAATGCCTAATTCCAGGGCTGACACAAGGGAAGTACAAGGGAAGCCTAGAATATTTTGTTGTACCATAAAACAAAGAGGTGTTCACAGACTAAAAACGATGTGTCAAAAGGACACAGAACCCAGTATGAATAGACTCCCAGTTGCCAAATTGGAGACAATTTGAGCAGCAACATAAATGATGATAACCATTGATTATAATCCAATAACTAAAACAAGAATCATGAGCCCATACTGATCTAAATGAATGAATGAGTAAATAGAAAGTTTAAAGAAAAATAGGATATTTTTATATTTTAAAGTACCTACCCACAAAATACTTACCAATTTCAAAAGGGAAAAATAATTTTATTATGAAGAAGCCTGGCAGACACCACCTTAATCAAATGGTCAAAGTGAACATCATCAGTAATGTGACCAATTTAAACCATGTCCCACCTGGTGGGGTGCAAAGCAAAGAATTATTAAATCCAAATTGTGGGTTATTCTGCAAAACAATGTCTAGACCATGAGATCAGGAAAAGACTGAACTCATTTTCCAGTATCTAGGGAACTAAAGAGACATGACAACTAATTCTAATACCTGATTCTGAATTGGATGCCTTTGCTAGAAAGGAATTTTCAGAGCAATTGGCCAAACTTGAATGAGACTGCATATAATTAGATGGTAGTAGTGTATTGATGTTAATTTCTAGATTTTGGTTGTTATTTAATGGGTATGTAGGAGAGTATTCTTAGGAAAACACCCTGAGAAATATTTAGGGGTGATGTGGCATGAAGTTGACAACTTACTCTCAAATGGTTAAGGAAAGTAAAATTCTTTGAACTGTACGATCAACTTTTCTATAATTGTTTCAAAATTTAAATATTATTTGAAAATTCTAAGAATGAAAAACTACATTCAGAAAAGTCAAGAATTATGTTCACATGTATATAAAATATTAGAAGTAGCATGACTTATAATATCAGAAACTAAAAAAAGAAAATATGTAACAGTTTGTACATAATCTCAACTGTTTAAAAATATAGGAAAATGATTATAACAAATTATATGAAAATGTAAAGATTATGTTAATCTTTGTGAAAGGACTCTGGTTTTGGTTTTTTGCAGGGGCATGTGTACAGAAAGAATGTTAAAGCTTCCTAGGATTACGTAGTAGCATTTAATCATAAAGTTAATAGAAGTGAGGAAAGGAATTAGATGAAATAGCATGAAGTAAATAGGATTTAAGAATGCAGTGAAATTGCCTTCTATGTCTTTAATTTCTGACGAGTCAACTAGGCACACTCAAATTGTGTTTTTCATACAACCTAGTCCTGAAATGCAAGCCAGTAATGTCATCTGTTGCCTAGCAATAGAAAGCGTGGTGGACTTCAGTGCTGGAGGGAAAATTGGCTGACCTGGCTTCATTAAGAAATGGTAAAGAATATACTACTCCTAACTATTACTATGCCCTGGGCAATTCAAGGGTCTTTCCAGAGTAATTTTCATAAAGCAGACACAACTTTCATTACACATGCTGTGGATGAGTCCTTTGGTTAAAAAGTGAGTCTAGTCTTAATTTTAGGATAAATTTTAACATTTACTTTAATCTTTCCAGTGCTCTTAAATAAATACTCTAAATTTTGTTTTTTAAATTGAGATATTCACCTAGCAAAATTCACCCTTTTAAAGTACAAATTTAGTTTTTAATGTCAGTTTTTAACGTGGCACAAGAGATCCACAGAGAAAAAAGAAATCTGATTTTAAATTCTACAGATTTGTTTACAATGAAATACAGATTTTCACATTTGGAAAGAAAAATGATTAAATGAAATCACCGGGGAAAGGTCTGGCAGGCCCTTTCATTAATAATAGCTACAATAACTATGGTGGGGTCATGGCCTTCATCCTTGTGTGGATTCTAAAATGCTAGCCCATGGCCATAAGGTCCTATGCCTGGGTGCAGTGTCCCCAGTACTTCTTTGATGTCACCTCATATACATATTGTTTTAGTTTTGAGTTCTATGTTCTGTTCTGGTGCTTAGGCATTTTCCTTTAAAAGCTATATACATTTTTTTTTTTTGAGTTACTGCATTTTATCCAGAAATCCAATTTTTGGAGTGGAAACAGGTTTACAGAACTGTTAAACTTCAGAGTAGCAAGAGTGGCCTCAGCTGGATTTCACATCCTCAAAAAGTTTTCTAGACAAGATTGTCTCAAACTGTATTATTGGCACACCTTGTGTGTTGCTGTCTGTTTTGAGGGGAGTCATAGAGATTTGTCATTAACAATGGTTAGAGCATCTAAGTTTTTCAATTTTTCACCTTTTAAAATAAATTCAAGACTTTCCTTATTTTATAACACAATCCTTACTTCTAGTCTTTTCTGGTAGATATGCTCTAAGATTGTAATCTTTCATGTGTGTGGAGGCAGGCAGAAAAGCTAAGAAGTTGCTTTGGACTCTATTCAAAATCAATGCCCAAAGGGTCAAAACATGCCTCAGGAAAGCACATACTCAAGGGCTACGACCATTAGTACCCACTCTAGATCTGTGGAAGAGGGGCCTTGACCCAGAGCCCTGTGCTGTGGAGGGCTGTGCTCACACCCTCCTCCAGCCTCAGGGCCTCCTGTCTAGCCCCTGGGCCCTGGCCTTTGCTGCCCAAACACCCTGAGCTCTCATCCAAGGCCCAAGCAAGGCTCCTTCTTTGGTCTCCCTTCCTGGGGGGTGGGCCACAGTTCCAGGTACTTCTCTTTGCTGGTGAGAGAAATCTAGCTGGGATGTATGGGTTGGGGAGGGGGGCACTGTCACCTGTGCAAGGACAGAGCTAGGGTTGGGAAGAAAATGGGCAGCCCTTGAGTTAGGGGCTAATTCTCCATGCCCCATGATGAGAAATAATTCTAAATTAAAACCTAAGCTCCAGATGCACTATGAAGAAGAGAATATACTTTAACAGTTTACTAGCTTGATTTGTAATTTTAAATATTTAGACAAATGGTATGTAGGCCCTCTAATAGCATTCTTGCCCAAGGCCCCTCAAATGTTAGCGGTGGGCTAGCCACTCACAGGGACTTCTGTGCCACCTCATTATATGAAACTTAAACCTTCCTTTTCCATTATTGAGTTACATAAATAATGATTTATTAAGAATGGTTACTCTCAATTAGCATGACATGTTTTTAGCAGGTGAACTTGGAGAGCAGTCCTGATAAAGAAGAAGCACCCCAACTCCTCTGTTCATAGCAAGCACTGGCCTTAGGTAAGACAAAGGGAACGAACTGTGGATGGGCAGGAAGAGAGACTTGAAAAGTGGACCAGAAAAGAACTTCAGGGAATATAACATGGAGTTGGGCTGCTGGGATATAAAATCAGCCAGCACCTTGGCATTGAGTGGGTAGGGACTAAATAGGATACCATAGTGCTCAAGAGTTCAGGCTCAAAAAAAACACATGCCTATGGCTTGCATCTTGGATCTGAGGGTTATTAGCTGTGTGATCTTGGGAGGAAAAATTTTAACTTGCTCTGTGGCTTAGTTTCCCTGCCTGTAAAATGGGAATAATAATAGTGCCTACCTTACAGAGGGGTTGTGAGGATGGAATGGAATAAAACACATAGGATGTGGAGTGCCTGGCACATTGTAAGCATTCAAAAAATGATAGTGGCCATTATTATTTTATTAAGATAACTTTATTGAGGGATTGCCTATAGGGATAATGGGCAGAGTTACAAGTGGAAAGCAAACTCTTCAATGAGTGGACTCAGCTCTGAGCTAAAGGGTGATCACTGCCTGATCCCAAGAAGGAAAAGGCTTTCAGGTCTCACTGACAAAGGAGCAATGGCTTCATATTCCAGCATGAAGAAAGTCAGGACCCGAATGCTTTGGGTTCATTTGGAAAGATCAAGATGGGAATTTTAGCAGTGCTTCATCTTGCTCCACATTGTTAATGGCATATAATGTCAGTTTAATGTAGTACTAGCTTTAGCCTCACAGAGCCGCCAGGTTAACATCCAAGCGTTACTGTTTGCTGCCTGACCTTGAAAAAGTTATGTGTACTTCGCTTCCTCATGCCCTTTGCTTTCTTATCTGTAAAATGGAGACAATAATAATATAACAGCAGCTCTAATACTACTACATAGTCTTGCTGCGAAGACTATGTGCAGTGGTGTACTGGAGTCAGCTTGTCCCTTCTTGATGGAGTCAATGGTTAATAAATTTTCAAGGTTTTTCCAAGCTACTTGTTAAGCCATTAGGTAGCTTGATATCAGCCTCTTATCAGATGCATGTCTGCAAATATTTTCTCCCATTCGATTGGCTGTCTCTTTGCTTTGTTGATGGTTTGTTTGGCTGTACAGAAGCTTTTTAGTTTGATATAGTCCCATTCATTTATTTTTGCTTTGACTTCCCTTGCCTTTGAGGTCAGGTTCATGAAGTCTTCCTTGAGTCCTAGGTCCATAAGTTTAGTACCAATGTCTTCTTCTATACAGTTTATTGTTGCAGGTCTTATATGAAGGTCTTTAATCCATTTTGAGTTAATTTTTGTATATGGAGAGTTCACAGCTCAGGTTCATTCTTTTGCATATGTTTCTCCAGTTTTCCCAGCACCACCTACTGAAGAGGTTGTCTTTTCCCCATTGCATATTTTTTGCTCCTTTATCAAAAATTATTCATCCATACATTTGTGGGTTTAGTTCTGGGTTTTCAGTTCTGTTCCATTGGTAGGTAGCTTGAAATTAGCCACATTGGGAGTATTTCTGCCATGAGATCAGCAAATGCTAGAAATTAGGCCCTTTTTCCCCTGGAGAGGCATTTACCGTGCAGCACTGATTACATTCAGTAAACATTTACAAGGCTTAGCACTGTACATAGCACAAATAAGAACTAAAATTAAGTTAAATATTTTTCATTGTTTACTGAACTCTTAATATGTGTCTACATCTATTTTTGGCTCTGTATAATGTACTACTAGGAGAGCATAGGCTGGGCACATCTGCTAAAAGAGCAAACACCTTAAACTGTCCAGAGGACAGGCCAGGAAAGTGTGTGTTATTGCAGACCAGCTCCATCTCGTCAGGCTGTCTTATTCATCTTTATTTCCCCAAGGTTTTGCACAATTCCTGGCAGAACGGATGTTTACTGGCTAAATGATTGAATAAATCAGTTTGATCATGCAGTAATAAAAGAATGTGTATGAAAGGTTATATGTTACATTATAAAAAAAGGTGATTTTTTAAAGGATTTAACTGACTGGTTGTATCAGGCTATTGTTGGTAAACTTGGCCAAATACTCATTATTATCCTTTCCTTTCTCTCCAAGTGCGTGCCTTTAACAATGAGGCAAATAACACCAAATTATAAAATGCTAAATAAAATACCATGATTGCACAGTTGACTGGATTATTGTAATTTGCTACAGGGTTTGCTGTGGATAGATAATAATGTACACAATTGATAAATGAAGGCACCACCGGAAAGAAGACTTCTTATACATGTCTGTTAGAGAGCGATTCTTATTGTACAAAGAGTTTAAATGACAACTTAATTCCCATGTATACTATGTTTTTGTCTTTTGGCATTGTTTCTTCTGGGAGAAGGACGCTAGAAACCAAGCGAGAAAGGAAGTGGTGCTCTGTGTTGGGATGTCTGTATCACTCTTTGCAAACAAGAATCCACTTTCCCCCTCTAATTTGACAGCTTTGTAGAGGCATGCAATCATATGTTTGAAATAGTGTGGATGATACCCAAGAAAAAGATAGCACTGAATTATGAAAATCCTTAGGTAACCACCTCCCAGGGGAAAATAATGTCAACTTGGAGCAGTCACTTTAGGTGGGGTTTAGACCAGAGAGTTGAATTGTGTTTGCCTGCTTGTGATTTTTACCAACTACAATGTAGTATATTTGCACTGTGTCTCACACTTCAGATGTGCATAAGAATACCCCAAAGAGCTCATTAAAATGCTGATGCCTAGGCTCCCCCCCGCACCCCCCAGAGATTCTGCTTCCTTATGTCTGAGAGGGATCCAAGAACTTGCATTTCTAGCATGCTCATAGGTGATGCCAATGCTGCTGGTTTGTGGACCACACTTTTGAGTAGCACAGTTAGAAGCCAATAACTAAAAAGTGTGCCTTTTGTTTCCTTTAGGAAAAACATCTAGAAGAAAGGAATGCACATTAGTAAGACATCCCTGCTAATAAACTGGAAGCTTCGTGTGGGTAGGATGGTGTTTATCCCTAATGTGTGGATGCAGTCAATGGATATTTGCTGAATTTAAGAAGGAACGAGGAGGGGTTGGTATATTAGTTTGTTCTGGCTGTCATTACACAGTACCACATATTGGGTGGCTTAAACAACAGAAATTTATTTTCTTACAGTTCTGGAGGCTACAAGTCTGAGATCGCTGTGTCTGCAGGGTTGGTTTCTTCTGAGGCTTCTCTCCTTGGCTTGTAGATGGTTGTCTTCTCCATCTACCCATGTGTCCAAATTTCCTCTTCTTAAAAGGACGAGTCATGTTGGAATAGGGCACACCCTAATGACCATATTTTGACGTAATTACGTCTTTAAAAGGCCCTATCTCCAAATACAGTCACATGCTGAAATGCTGAGGGTTAGGACCTCCACATATGTATAATTGTGGGGAGACAAAATTCAGCTCCTAACAGTTGGTTGATTGCCATGCAGGATGGTGCTAAGTTAGAGCCAAATGAATGGATGTCTTTGGAGACTAAAGTAATAGATATTTAAAGAAAGGTGCTGATAATGGGTTGGTGAGAGTGGAGATTCGTGCAGGAAGAGAACAGTTACATCTTTTTACCTGAGTGAAGATTTAACTCTTGAAGTCAGGGTATAGTTTAATTAAAAAGAAAAAAAATCCTTACGAATTAAAAGCACAGTCTTGGGCTTATAAGGTCTAGGTTTGACCCCAGCTCTATTGTCTGTCATGTTTCTAAGGGTAGGCGAAGGGTTTACTTCTACGTAAGTCTTCATCAGTTCTAACATAGAAATGGTAATGCCTGTCCCACTTCCCTCTCAGGGTTTCTGGGAAACCAAATGAAATACCTGATGTGAAAGCGTGTTATAAAGTGCCATAAAGCTTCACATTTTTATAGACTTTGATAAATTCTGTGTTTATTTCTAATATGAAACTTTTTCCTTTAACAGCAAAAACAAAACAAAAACAATAACCATGAGATATAGCATTAATACTCATTTTATGCATGTTTTTTTTGGTGGCCCTGGAATCTTATAATATTAATAGTAATCTACTACCTCTTTGTTTGCCACATACTTTCAAGATTTAGAAAATTCTTCTGTCCATTAATCAAGTCTGCAAGACTCTCAACAGAATCACTACGTCAGTGCGCCAGCCTCACAGAGTCTGCAAAAGCATCCACAGTTGTCACCCTCTTCTCTGGGTCACCCTTCAGCACCCCCTGGGTGGTGTTTGACAGAGCTGTCTACTGTCCTGAGGATCATTGCCTCAGGCAACCCAGGACCTTCCTTGAGGCCCACCTCACACCACAGTGAGCCTCTTCCCTTCCACCAGGTTCTCTTCTGCCCTCCTTCAGCCCCTCTGACTGGCATATCACATTTTACACTTGAGTCAAATGTGGATATACCCTGGGCAGTGTTGATGGCACACTGGCTGGAAGCCATTGTCCCATAAACTCATGAGTCATTGCAGCAATGTCTATGCAGAAAAGGCAGTAGCATTGCCTAAGTTTCAACTCTGCCTTTGCCATTTACTGTTTGGGTGACGTTGGGCAAGATACTTGACTGTGCCCCAGTTACGGCTCTGTAAAGTGGGAATAATATTAGCATACTTACCTCATAGGGTTGTTGTGAGAACTAAATGAGTCAATATAAGTAAAATGCTTAGGAGGTACCTGGCACACAATGCTATTTGAATGTTTGATATTTTACGTTTCTATAGCATCAGAACAGCTCCTCCCACGTATGTCTCATGTAAGCCAATAAAGGACGGAGTCCGTGTTAGGGAAGAGCCCAGGGCTGTCTTTCCATTCCTGTGCTTTGATGAGAGTGTAATAGAGTCTGACTCCATTTCTTATTAGTGTGCCATTTGGGCACACTAATAAGAAAGTGCACACACTCCCTCTCTTGGTGACAGCAGGAAGTTCAATCCACAAAGCCCCTTCTTACCTCAGAACCCTTAGACCAGTCCCAAGTTCCAACCCTAATAAAAGCCAAAGCCAGTCTACCCTCTGCTCTCTCTCTCAGGCCGTTTCCAGACCTGCTTGGGGGACTGCCCTGCTCTTCCCAGAAAGCCTCATCAGGTGAGAAGTAAACCTTTCCATACCCTCTTGATGCACATGCAGTGTCACCAGTCTGGACATCTGAACCCTTCTGGGTGGAGGGCCCTTCCCACCTCCGCAGGGTGACTGCAGCAGAGAGAGATGAGGACAGAGGGGTCTAGTTAACTGCTTTGTCTCTTTCCTTAACGCTCTTCATCCTCAACTATAGGAAATGAATTTGCTAATTTCTAGAGTAAAGCGTGTCCTGGATCCATAACTCTTGAGTTAAGAAAATTATATTCGGCACTACCTTTAAGTAAGTATCCTTCACTAACCTAAAGCAATAGTCTCAGAGTAGTAAGACCAAAAGTGGCCCCCCAAGAATTTAGACTGTGATCTTATGTTTTGACAGAAGTCATTAGGATCCAGTTTCTTCAAGGAACTAATTTTTTTTAAAATGAAAATATAGCAAATAAAAATATTCTAGCACTGTGGGGAAAAGGGAAGGAAGAGAGTGGGACAGAGGAATTAACTGTTGTGTATCGAGGACCTATGATTTGTCTGCCCCTGTGTTCTATTCACTTAAATGCCACAACAGCCCATGGGCTGGAGCTTATGGACTCCATGGATTCCTGGTTCACAGAAAGGGAAATTGAAATTTAGGCAGGTTAAATAAACCTGTGGTGGACAGTCTCTAAGGTGCCTCCCCTCCCCTCCACCATGAGCCTGCTTCCTAGTGTTCAAACTTCTGTATAATCCCCTCTCCTTGAATGTGGAAAGTATCTGGGACTTGCTAATAGCCAACAGAATATGGCAAAAGTGATGGATGCCACTCCTGTAATTATGTCACATAAGACTGCCTTGTGAGCTGACTTGCTCTAGAGACTCTCCCAGCTGGCTCAATGAAGTAAGCAGCCAGGAAAGCCCAGGTGGCAACGAACTGCAGGTGACTCTGAACAGCAAGAAGAAGCCAGGACCCTTAGTCCTACAGCTGCAAGGACATGAATTTTGCCAATAATCTGATTAAATTTAGAAGAGTATTCTTCCCCAGTTGAGCCTCCAGATGAGAGCACAGCTTGGTTGACACTTTGATTGCACATGTGTGAGAACCTCTGCAAAAAATCTCAGCTAAATTGTACCTGGATTCCTGACTCAAGAAACTGAGATAATCAATTCTATTGTTCTAGGCTGCTAATTTTGTGATAATTTGTTATGTATCAATAGATAATTAATACATCACCCAATTTCCAAATAGATTTTTAGCATCTTCTAATTTTCCTTTTTTAGGGATATAGAATTCCATATAACAACCAAAAAATGTAGACAAAAGGCATAGAATATCTTTGATTTCATGGTTCTAACAATCTGCTTCAGAAGTTGATTGTTGAGGAAAGCATACAATGATCATAATATGTTTTAGTGTGATCACATGGCATCATTGACATACTAGAATTTAATAGTGTTCTTGTTGATGTATTTTCTTCCCATTCACACACTCCAATTATCAGTAATGTTTCTTCAGTTTCTATACAAAAAGTAAACTTATTTTTTTGTATTGTTAGAAGTCTTCCAATCAACATCTTTTATAAGGAGGGCTATGGAGTTTCTCAGTATCTTCCACTAGACTACTTATTCATGACATTTAAATATCCTTATATATTTGGATAGAGTATTACAAACCTTCTAATATAAATCATATATAAAGGAGAGGAAGAGTGGTGGCATTTTTATCAATCAACCCAAAATTCACAAGTTATACAATATATTCTAATTTATTCATATACCTCAACCCCAGTTAGTGTTTTATTAAGTTTTTTTACTAAAAGCACTTATTTATTAATATAAATCCACTTATTCTATGCTTGTTAAGTTTAAACTTGTTACCGAAGATGTTTAAAAGCATATTTCTCAATTTATTCTGGCAACGACATTACTCTGAATAGGGAGGGCTTCTTTGCATTAATGCTACTCATTTTTTGACTTAAGAAAATCTAGTTCTCTCATTTGCATACATCAGCAGGGAAAACCCACTGGGCCAAAATCATTAAGCCAACAAATAATTACGTGTCTAGTTCCCCAATATTCGTGATTGGCCCTGTCCGTATAGCCCCAAAGAAACACCACAGGGTTAAACACTGCATTTAATTTTTTTTTAGGGGGGTGGTTCTCTGGCTAGGAATCGAACCCAGGCTGCAGCGTTGAGAGTGACGAAGCCTAGCCACTACACCACCAGGGAACCCCCTAATTTTAAATTTGTTGGCAAACTATCCAGGCAGATTCCTGCCATTATATTCTCCTGCAAACATCTAGCTCTAATGAGCCTCTGTCATTTCAAGACTATTTCATCTGTGGATTTTGATTATACCTAGTATAGCATTCACTGAATCAATCATGATGGATCGAGCAACTGTCTTCCTTATCTTTAGAATATGATGAGCACTCATGCTCGAGATTGCAAACTCAACTCCAAATGTTTCTGCTAATTAAAATAGTCTTCTGAGATAGTTAGAGATGTTAATTAACCCTGATAATTTAATTAGGTTCTTTCCAAGATTGGGGATCCACTTAAAAACAAGCAGTGTGACCTTAATCTTCCAATAAATATGTGTAATCTTTGTCTTGAGACTGAAAGATGAAGGAAACATCCCCATTTCCAAGGTATTGGATTCCCTCAACAGAAATCAAACTACTTGTATCTTATTCATATTGCATGTTGCCAGTTATTATTTTAGCAAAACCTGTGTAGTGGAACCTCACCATGTGCTATTTGCTAATGAGGAGAATTTAAAATGCTGTCCAAAGGGACTTACCATGGCAACTATCAGAGCTCCTCATTGGAGCTGGAAATCCTATAAAATGATCAGAATTTCAGCACTTGTTTATTCTGAAGTACAGTCTAGGCATGAGATGAGTGACCCCATCTCTGCCTCAAGGGAATCCAGACTACTGTGTAATTTTTATGGGAGAGAAAGCTATCATCGGGGTCTCCCCTTGAGAGCAAGAGAAGAGCTACTTCCTAAAATTCACCAATTTAATTTTGCATTCTGCTTATGTGTAGCTACATGCAGGTGTGCATGGGTGCTCCCCACTTGATTCTATGAAACATTTAGAGTGCCTACGTTTCACGCTCACCAGCCTTCTGACCATTTTTCTGCTCCTTCCTTTTCTCTCTCCCAAAAAAACTTCCTCACCTCCTGAAAGAAAACAAAACAAACCAACCAACAAAAAACCAAAAACTGAAACAAAAACAACACACACACACACACACACACACACACACACACACACTGTAGGTTCAGGCTAGTTTGCTAGTGTAACTCACTTCACCCAGATATGATCAATCCTGGGTAAACTTATTTTTAAAAAGCATCTTCATCAGCAAGGCCTGCTCTTGCACCTAAACTACTGCAGAGCTTCCTACATGCACTTCAGGAAGACAGCCCACCTGGCTCTGTTCTGCCTCATTCCTTAACTCTATACTCCTGACAGTTTCTGTTTGTTTTTAAATTCTTTTAAGTATAATAATTTAAACTTTAGTGTGCACCAGTGTCACCTGCAGAGCTTGTTAAAACGCGGATTACTGGGCTCTGCCCACAGAAATTTGGATTCCTGGTAGTGGGGTGGGCCTGAGGATTTGCATAGTAACAAGTCTCCAGGAGATGCTGACACTGCTGATCCAGGGACCACACTTGGAGAACCACTGTTTTAGGCAATGATTCTCAGTGCAGCCGACACATTAGAACCACCTGTGGCCATACTAACTAATACATGTGACCAGGCTCCCCCCATGACCAAGTAAATCTGAATCTCTTAAGGGTGGGTCCCAAGTACTGTTTTGTTTTTTTAGAAGCTCCCAGCTGATTCTAATGTGTGACCAGCATGAGAACCAATGCAATAAGAGGAGCTGGTGTTAAACAGAGATGGAGTTAGGCATGGGATTTGGAGAAAAAACCTTGGCTCCAAACCTCCTCTAGAGAGTTCACCTTTTATGTGAATAATACATATTTTTAATATTTCAGGAATATTTAAACTGTTTCAAAAGCCATTATACATTAGGATATGTCTCACATACCCAGAATTTGTTGGTGTTTAACTATTAAAGAATTATAGTAGTTATAATAAAAGAAATATTTTATTTCTGGTTGCTGTAATTGAGTGGCTAGACACTTAAGTATGCACTTTTTATGGCAAGACACAAGTACCATTTTCTATGAGAGAATAAAAATTAGGATATGAGCACAGCAAGAACTTAATAAATGGCAACAAAGAAGCAAAAACTCATGGACACAACAGTTTAGTGGTTAGTGGTTATCTGAGGGTTTGGGGGAGATGCATGGGAGAGGAGGGTGGGGGAGTCAAACACATGGTGACGGAAAGAGAACTGACTCTGGGTGGTGAACACATAACACAACACACAGACGATGTGCTGTAGAATTGTACACCTGGAACCTATGTAATTTTTACTAACCAATGTCAATTCAATAAATTTAACCATTAAAAAAACACCTAAATTACTTTTTTAAAACACCTAAATTTGTTTTTTACACTCTGTAAAAGTTAAAAGCAGTGCAGTGGATTCTCATTCTACATGACCACTCAGATTCAGTGGAAAAGATCCAGGTGACTGTGACCTGTTTATAGGCAAGACTTCATTTTTTTCAATTTGTTTCCCTGGTGCCTAGCATTACACTTGGCATGTAATAAATGCTCCACAAACATTTACCCAATTTAACTGAATATTGTCCCCCTGTTTCAGAGGAAACAAGTATGTGTTTGTTTTTGCTTTTTAATTCCATTTTTATTTGTAACAAAGTAATAGATGCACATAGTTTAAAAAGTCATGGCTTAGAACAACAACATAAATCAGCCATTTGTTTCACCCCCCCCCATTTCTGCTCCCCAGACACAAGCATTTTCTGCTCAGCCAGCTATTTCCTCTGATATTTCTATCCATATTTGCATGTCAAAGTCCCTACAAAAAATTGTCTTGATAGAAAGCTCATAGTCTATTTTGATTTAAAATAATAAAAAGGCTGAATTTAATAGAAACTGTCAGTAAGGTGGCAACTGTCCAAATAAATGTAGTCAAATGAGTACTTGAGGTTGTACAGCAGGTCCTTGAATAACATTGTTTTGTTCAATATTGATTAGTTATAACACTGGTGAGGAAAGAAAGGTCAGTCCCAGCTGGGGCCTCTGTCTGTGTGGAAAATTCACGTCTGTGTGGGTTTTCTCCGGAGACGCTGGTTTTCTCTCGCATGCCAAAGACGTGCACGTGCAGTGAATTGGTGTGTTTACATTTTCCCAGTCAGAGTGAGTGTGGGTGTGGGTGAGTGCGCCCTGCGATGGAAGGGCATCCTGTCCAAGGGGGGCCTGTCTGGTACCCTGAGCTGCTGGGATAGGCTCCGGTCACCTGTGTCCCTGAACTGGGATAAGTAGGTTACAAAATAATGATCTTACTTGTTTTTATTCATCTTTCTTAAATGCATAGTTCACATTTATTTCAATGTTTAATATTAGAAGTGTTTTGGATCTTTCTTTAGAAGTTTGGTGATGTTTTTGTGATGAGAAATATGTTGTAGGAACTTAATTCATTTATGTCAATTAGCCTATAGTAAAATTGGTTTTCTTATATTGGTTTTCTTATCAGTTAGCTTAAAGTCACAAGTTTCCAAGAGCCTATCAATGATGTTAAGTGAGGACTTACTCTATAAGGTTGTTGCAGAGGAGTGAGTCATGGGTGGTTTAGGTAGGAGCTAGCAAGTGGTGTAAGGGCAGGGATTGGTGGAGATGTGTAAACCCAGGAATATCTGGGGGTAATTGCTTTGATATCTGGGGAGAGCCTAGTTGTTGAGACAGTGTGTGTGATATATTCTACCAGAGCACAAGCCCCAAAGAGCTGCTGTTAAGGGAACTCTTGGAGATATTGACACTGAAAGTGCAAAAGATAACATGTTGGAAGCTGATCTAAAGTTAGAAATTAGACAAGGCATAGAAGAGATGCTTGTTTCCTATTACAGATTCTACCAGGAGAAGGCAAGCACTGTTCAAAGTACTGTTTGATAAGTTTTTTCTTCCACAAAGAAATAGAATACTTTAACTCTCAATATTCCTAATGTTTTAAATTGCAATATACTAAATACATTCAATTTGACTATTATTTTCTTTCCCCATACATTCTAACTGACAGTAAAAGAGTTTTAATATTTTGACAAAACATTTTAAAAGCCATGGAACAATTATAATTTTCTCAGCAATTTTTAAGATTGGTTTACGGTTTTAGCTTGTATGGCCATTGTTAGGGTCCTTACTAATGTTCAAAAGTGAGGACTGACTGTAAATGTAACTGAGAAATGCATGTTTCCTGTCCGTTCCCTATACCTGCCTGCCCTCCGCTGGAGGTGCTAAAGATTAGTGAAATTGTCCAAAGACTGTCCCCGCTACACACAGGTTGTTCTCAGCCTTTTATTTTGCCCCACCCTACTCATTACTGCCACCCTTGAGAGATGAAAAGTATTCCCATCATAAGCAAAAATGTTCTAATTCTCAGTTGTTTTAACCACATTATGGAGGAGACTCTGGTGGCCTCTAGCAATTACTATCAGGTAACTAAATTATCTTAATTTTGTGCTTGGAATATAACTTTCTGATACAAGCTTATTGTTGGAAGAGATACTAGAATTTATTTAGTCCAACTGCTGGCTAATGTCAGCATAACCAACATTTTTACTTTCACTACAGTAACTAAAATTTTTAGTTTTACTGTGTAACTAAAAGTTTTCCCTACATTTAAAATGTGAGCTCAGAGATCATCATCCTTAAGCCTCGACTAGATTTTTTTACTCATGCCAAAATTGACTTGACATTTTCTTTGCTTGTTCAATTTCTGCAACAGTCTTCTCTGCCTAGACAATTACTTCCAGAAATATTTACTATTAATAGCTACTTAAAGATGTATCTTGTGACAGAAATGAAGAATTATATATAGTCTTTCAGTTTCTTCCCAGAACTTCCAGATCTGATTCCAGGCTACTTAGTTCCAAGCTACTGCATTTATTTCATCTTTCAACCCCATCCCTCCGTTTCCACCTCCACAGTTCACATTCCCACATAAGGCAATATGGCTTCTCTGCCCAATGGTTTAGCACA
The DNA here is from genome assembly GCA_004026885.1 of Lyroderma lyra. Classification (NCBI taxonomy): domain Eukaryota; kingdom Metazoa; phylum Chordata; class Mammalia; order Chiroptera; family Megadermatidae; genus Lyroderma; species Lyroderma lyra. The sequence continues at coordinate 21,997 of PVJL010006041.1, read as the reverse complement.
GGCTAGGCCCACAGAAAATGCTGGATAAATTTTTTGTTAAATATGTGATTAAACTTATATCTCATTTTCTTAGCAAAGGAACCAGAATTAGTGTCACTAGGTAATAGAATAGGAATTGAGATTCAGGCATATTATGTATCTACAAACTTACAGAAAGCTGTTAAGAACTCTCTAAAAGGAGGGGGCAGAAATGATAGATTTAGGAAAATAAACTTTTAATTCTTCACAACCTGTCTTATATTTTTGTTGTTGTTAAAAGAATATGTATGTAGTTATGTAAAATATAGGCATGTTATGACAGTAACAGGAATAGGTTTAAAAGATAAAGTTAGAAGCTGTTGTCTGAAAGCTTCTGTTAGAACCCTTGGACAGTGGCCCGTTGTTTACTTTCAGATTCCTCTGTAATAAATTCTAACAAATATAAAAAGGACAAGGTAAGAGTATGTTTTTATTAAACCTGTAAGTGGTTTACATGTAATTTAATATATAATGTAGCTTACTATGACACAGGGTTTTTGTGTTTTGTTTTGATTTGCTTTATTGTTAGACTTATTGGGGTGACATTGGTTAGCAAGATTACATAGGTTCCAGGTGTACAGTTCTACAGTGCATCATCTATGTGTTGTGTTATGGGTTCACCACCTAATGTGAGTTCTCTTTCCATCACCATATATTTGGCTCCCCCACCCAACTCTCCCACCCCCTCCCTCTTCTCCCACCCCTTCCCCTCTGCCCCCAGGTAACCACTAAACTATTGACTAGTATTCCACTGTAGGGATATATCATACTTTGTTTTTTCATTTTCCAATGGATGCATTGACAGATGATTGTTTCCAGCTTTGGGAGATTATGAATAAATTTACTATCAATATTTAAATACAGGTTTTTAGGTGAATATAGGTTTTGATTTCTCTTGAGTAATGTAAAATGGGTCTTTATTCACACCTAGGAAACACCTAGAAAAGGATGGCTAGATCATATTGAATGTGTATTTTTTTAACTTAAAAAAACTGCCAACTACATTCTAAAGTGACTATATCATTTTATATTCTCATCAGCAATATATTAGAGTTCTAGTTGTTCAAAATTCAAAATTCTGGCCAGTATATGCTATAGTCAGACTTTTTAAGTTTATAGTCAGTCTTTTCAAGTTTAGACATTCTAATAGGTAAGTATTTCAGTGGGTTTTAATTTGGTATTGCATATATTATAAAAAATCTTTTGTTTATTTTTGTTTCATCTTGCTTTATTTTGAGAATTTCCATTGGATGTTTTCTTATAGTTTCCATCTCTGAAATTTCATATTAATTCATGTGTATTGCCTATCTTTTCCACTAAAGCCTTTGCATTACTAATAGTTATTCTAAATTACCTGTCTGATAGTTCCAGCATCTGAGTCATCTCTGTGTCTAGTTTTGTTGATTACTTTAGCTCATGACAGTGGGTTGTTTTATTTTCTTTTTGTTTTGTTTTTTGGTCTTATGTTTTTTATTGAACATCAGACATTGTGTGTAGTACACTAGGGACTAAGAAAAAGGCATTTATGCCAGAAGATGGGCACACCTTTTTTCTGCTAGTTCTGTGTGTAGGGTTGACTTATTCCAGTTAGCAGTTGAGCTGGTTTTGTCATTGGCTTCAAAGTCCTATAGTATTAACTTGTACTTAGGTTGGGGCTTAGGTACTAGAGAGTTTTTCTTAATGTTGCAGCTCTACCTTCAGCTTTCAGCCTTTCCTGTGTACTTATACCTCAGAAGGGATCTGTCTTCATACTCCTGTCTGTCCCCAAAGAGCAGACTGCCACTGCTGAGTGTTATCCTGTCCTAACCTCAGTCTTCTTATATCCCTGAGTCTCAGTGGTAAGGTCCCTAAGTGATCTTTCCTCTTCTTCTCATGGCAGCAAAACTGCTTTGTATCTTTGGTGAGTCTTGTATGGGACTTTCCTCCATCTGTTCCGTGATAGAAGATCTCTGGATAGTATTAGTATAGGCTTGTGAACCCAGGACTGTTACCGCACCTCCAACAATGATAAGGTTATTTTCTTAGCTGCAGTGAGTGTCATCTTGCCCTGAGGGTACTCAGTTTCTGCCCCTCCCTTAGTGGCTTGAGCTTTTGTTCCCTAGGGAAACATTTAAGTTGGGCTTTGTGACTTTCCCACAGCAACTGTATTCCTTTTCTCCAGGCCTACATCACTGTGGAAGACACCCACCAGTCCCTTGCCCTGACCTTAATCCTTCTTAAGAGCACTGAATGGAGGTCTGTGGAGAAGAACTTATGAGTAAGTGTGAGCTCCCCTCGTGTCTGTGGCTCACAGAGGTCCTATACTCTCACATTAGCTCAAAGTCAGACTTCTACAATTTGTTAGAAATTTTAACTGAAATCTTCTTACTCATTTGTATAGCAATTGGCATCTCTCCCTTCTGTGCTCAGCCAAAGGGGAGCCAGAGCTTACATCCTATATACTTGAGAGGCTTTGAATTTCAGGCAACCTGGTTGCCCTGTGGTCTCAGCTCTCTGATGGGTTCAAGAAAAATTATGATTTTGCCTTTTATCTATAATTTTTTTATTTCTATGGTAGGAATAATGCTTTCTACATTCTAGCTAGAAGTGGGCCTCTTACTGTATCTTAAAGATATGTTAGAGACTAAAATTTCACAAATTCTTCAGTAACACATTACAGGGTTAATGATTTTCACTATCATCAATTTCATCTTCATATTTGGTTGAGTCATAGACTAACTGGAAATATGAAAAGGCTCTGACAAATGTTATGCCTGGCATACTGCTAGGTGCATTCTAGTGCTATCCCCATTCCCCTGCCCTATAAGAAGCCATGTCATTTGAAGGAAAAGTCCCTCTTTGTGGGTAGAAATGTCTGGCTAACCACCATTATGCTCGCTTCTATAGGCTAGTGCTATCAGGAAGGGTTTGCCCTGCCAAAAGCTACAGTTTGCATCCTAATTTACAGTTCTGTGTAGGTACAGCCCTGTAACTGTGTTCCAGCCAATAGAATATTGCAGTATTGTTGTAAGCCACTTTCAGTATTGACCAATAAAAGCCTGTCCTATGGCACCCCTCCATGCTCTTTCTCTTACACCAGCTGGATGCAAATACCCACAGTGATCTGGGAAGTCAGGGGTTAAAGATAGCAGAGCCACCACCAGCCTGGAGTTTTAATGACTGCACAGAGTGGAGCTCACCTACGCCCATCCCACCTGCCTGGAAACAATTGGATTATTTCGTGAGCAAGCAATAAACTTCCATTATTTTTTAGCTATTACATAGATTGAGTTCAATTTGTCACAACAAATAGCCAACCTTAACTATCACATTCTCCTTTCCTTCTTTTATCCAATCACATTTTCAGTATTTTCTGATTATGAGATTTTTACCAGGTTTACCAGTTAACTATGGATCATTCATAACAAATACTATTCTAGGCCCTTGCCATTTATGTATGATGAAGTTGAGCAGCTAAAAACTAGATGAGATTTAGAAAAATATTCTTTTTTCCACGAAGTGTTATAAAGATCTCATCTGATGCATTAACTCCAAATCATGGTTCACGGCTGCCTCTGGTGCTGTGTTGGGAAATTTCTGAGGCGGTGTCCTGGCTAATAGAAAAGGACACTGTGATTCATGAGCAGTTACTGCCACGGACAAGTGAGGTAAGAGTGATGGCATGATTTCAAAAAACTTCGTCACGCCTGGGGTTAAGCCAGTATCCTTGGATGCATTCAGTAGGCTGTTCCTAGAAATGTAATGCAAATTTGTAAGTCTTAAGTAAGAGGCACTTATCATTCAGGCAACATCTTTGTCATGGCTTTTATTTATATGAATTGAGTGATTAATTGGCAGCCTTAATGGGCCAAGTTATAAATAAACTTTAGACTTCCCTCTGCCTGTTAGTTCAGAAATCAGAACTCAAAAGTTCTAGTGCTAGTAAAACAATACTGAAGGCAGGCATACTGCTGGCACCTGAGCAGTGGCTAAGCAGATGATTTTATCCTCCAGGATTGTGTCCTGGTATCTTAAAATCCATGACCAACTGACTTCCTGTTTGGCTGACAGACAGACTTGGCCTAACAAATACAAAGAAACGAAGAATAGGAAATATCCTCCTGCCTTAGCTGTATGTGGTTAAAAAGTAGATGGACTCCTACTTTCTGCTGTGGGAATTAGAGTTACAGTGACTCTCAAGTGTGTGGATTTCTTAAGCTATGTGTTCTTAGTTATTCTTTTCTAGATGACAAAATGATGAAGTGCAGACAGACACACCTGAGTCCAGCTAATATTGCACGCAAACAAAATCTCAGATTAACCTTTTAAACAAACACATCAGAGACTTTCTATTTTCACAGGACATGGAAAAGAGTAATATCTTTTCAACAGAAAATGAAATTGATAAATTAACCAAGAAATTCAGGTAATTTCTGAGCATGAAGAACAGATATATCTAAATTGAAGGGTATTTCTGAAAAATAATTGGCCTAGAGTCTTTTAAAAACATCAATGTCATGAAGGAAATTAAAAAAAAAAAACACTTTTGAGGGGTTGTTTTAGATCAAAAGAGACTAAAGAGACATAACAACTAAATGCAATGTGCAAACTTCAATTGACTCTTGGACAAAACCAACCAAACAAACAAAAGACAAAGAAGAAGATTTTTTCGTCTGTGGGAGAAATGAACATGAACTGTATATTAGATAATAGGATTATATCAATGCTAAGTTTTTTGAGTGTAATGATTGTAGGAAAAGCTGGAAGAATGTTTTTGTCTTAGAAGATTCGTGCTGTAGTATTTAAGACCTTGGTGTCAAATGTCTGCCACTTACACTCAGACAGAGGTTCAGAACAAAACGTATCTGTGTGTGTTACAATAAAGTAAGAAAACAAATGTGGCAACAGTTGGTAAATCTAAGTGGAAGATATTCAGGCATTGTCTTAGTTGTATAACTTTTATATAGGTTTGAAAATTTTCAAATTAAAAAGTTGAAAAAAATAAATAAATTGGAAACAATTAAGATAATTTGTATCTAGTTTTTATTTTATCAAATTCAGTGTCTAAGGTAGGGATGGCAATTGACAATTTTAGATGCATTAATTATACAATTATACAGAAAATTTGGGAAGTAGGAAGGGCATTTACCTTTTACTCTATTATTTCTAATGTAGATATTATACTTTTCTCTTCCTTTCCAATATTTTTTATGTGCATACATAGATGATACTACACTGTAACATTTTTCATCTATTTTTTCCACTTACTATTATTTCTTAAGCATTTCCTTTAAAAATTTAAAATATAATAATATTTTAAGCACTCATAATGATAACTTTTAATAATATCTTGATATTCTTTTGAGGGAATATGTATTTTCTTTAACAATCTCATAATTTAGATTTCTAATAAATAATCTTCAATGAGCATCTTTGTATGTAGTTTTTTCCATGTTATAGATTCTAATCTTGGCATAGATTTGCTTGGTACAGATTTGGTGAGGTTGCTGGATCAAATGACTGTATGTGGAGGAGTAGAAAAGCTGCTAGTGAAGTAGTGGGAGCTTAATAAAAGGGAGCTATTTCAAACAGTTACATTTCTTTGAGTCTGAGTATTTTTAGATATCTAACACCCCTTCACCCCTTCCTTACTCTCTCCCCCTCAACTAGTTGTGGAACCTTGGGTTTCTCTCTGTCACCATTTCTTCCTGTAGATGAGTTTTTTCAAACTGAGATCCTGGGCACCAAGAGGTCAGTGAGAGTGGTCGGGAGTCTTTAATCTTTTCACCAGCCTAGCAAAACTCATACGTTCACTCCCAATGAAGCTTATGTGAGTGAGCTGAGAAGTGCAGTCTCTGGCCCCAGTATAGCCTGGCTATATAATTACAGTCCTGGCCATCAGCTCACCTCCAACCTGAGACCCTGAGCCAGAACCCCACTATGGTGCTCTCAGGTTCTTGACCCTCAGAGATGATGTGATAATAAAGGTTTATTATTTTTAGCCATCAGGTTGTAGAAGTAATTTGTTGTGTAGCAATGAAAAACCTAATAACAGATTTTGGAAATGGGACGTGGCCTTAACAAAAACATAAAAGGTGGACAAAAGAATTGAACAAGTACGTCATAAAGGTAGATGTCAAAGTGATTGATTAGCACATGAAAAGGAGCTCATTATTAGTCATCTGGAAAATGCATATTAAAACCACAATGAAATACCATTACACACACCCAATAAAAGCTAAAATTAAAAAGACTGACAATTCTGAGTGTTGGTGAGTGTGTTGAGCATACATTGCTGATGGGAGTATAAAATGGTGCAACCAAAACCTGGAATTGTTAAAGTAATACTACATAAAAGAGAATAAGGCTGCAGGTATCAGGCTCCCCAATTTTAATTTATACTACAAAACATCAATAATTAAAACAGCTTGGTACTGGCAGAAAAACAGACACACAGACTAATGAGACAGAATCGAAACCCAGAAATAAATCCAAAATATATAGACAAATAGTTTTTGATAAAGAAACAAAAAATGGGGAAAAGACAGTCTTTTCAGTAGATGATGCTGGGAAAACTGGAACACCATATGCAAAAGAATAAATCTGAGCTGCGAATGGTCACCATATACTAAAATTAATTCAAAATGGATTAAAGACCTCCACATAAGACCTGAAACAATAAACTGTATAAAAGAAAACATTGGTACTAAACTTACAGGCCTAGGATTTGAGGAGAACTTCATGAACCTGACCTCAAAGGCAAGGGAAGTAAAAGCAAAAGAACATGAATGGGACTATATCAAATTAAAAAGCTTCTATACCGCAAAAGAAATGATCTACAAAGCAAAGAGACAGCCAATCAAATGGAGAAAATATTTGCATACAACGCAGTTAAAAGTGGCAGAGGACCTGAACAGACACTTCTCCCATGAAGACATACAAATGGTCAACAGACATGAAAAAATCCTCAACCTCATTAGCTATCAGGGAAATGCAAATCAAAACTACAATGAGATACCACCTCACTCCTGTCAGAATGGCTATTATCAACAAGACAAGGAATAACAAGTGCTGGAGAGGATGTGGAGAAAAAGGAACTCTGGTACACTGCTGGTGGGAGTGCAAACTGGTACAACCACTGTGGAAGGCAGTGTGGAGGTTCCTCAGAAAATTGGGAATGGAGCTACCATTTGACCCAGCAATCCCCCTTCTGGGTATCTACCCCCAAATTTAAAAACCTTTGTCTGCAAAGACTTATGTACCCCAATGTTCATCGCAGCGCTGTTCACAGTGGCCAAAACATGGAAATAACCAAAGTGCCCTGCGACAGATGACTGGATAAAGAAGCTGTGGTACATATACACAATGGAATATTACTCAGCTATGAGAAAAGATGAAATATTGCCATTTGTGACAACACAGATGGACCTGGAGATCGTCATGCTAAGCGAAATAAGCCAGGCAGAAAAAAACCAAGAACCATATGACTTCTCTCATATGTAGAATATAAAACTAAAAGCAATGAAGAAACAAAAACTCATGGACACAGTCAATAGTTTAGTGGTTACCTGAGGGCAAGGCGGGAGCAGGTAGAAGGGGAGGGAGAGGGAGTCAAATATACAGTGATGGAAAGAGAACTGACACTGGGTGGTGAACACATAATGCAGCACATAGATGAGGCACTGTAAAGTTGTACACCTGGAACTTAGTTAATTCTTGTTAACCAGTGTCAACACAGTAAGTCTAAGTAAAAAAGAAATAATAATAATAAAATAAAATGGTGCAACCACTTTGAAAAACTAATAAAGTTAACATAAACCTACCCCTATTTGCCCAGAGAGTACACTACTAGGTTTATACCAAGAGAAATGATTGCATATGTCCAAAAAGAGAAGAACAGATAAATGTTCTCAGCAGTTTTATTCATGACAGGCCTAAACTACTAATAACCCAAATATTCATCAGCAGGAGAATGAATGAACAAATTGTGATATATACAAGCAATGGAATATTATGCAGCAATAAAAAGGTGATGTATGTATACACAGCAACCTGGATAAATCTGAAAAGCATTATTTCAAGCAAAAGCAGTATATAATATATGGTTCTATTTATATGACATTCAAAAACAGGTAAAAACAAATCTATGGTGACGGAAGTGAGAGTGGTGGTTACCTCAGGATTGGTAAATTGTATTGACTGAAAGATGGGAGGGGATTCTCTGGGGTGATGGAAATGTTCCATGTTTAATCTGGATGGTGGTCACATATGTGGGCTATGTGTCTTAGTCCATTTGGGCTGCTATAACAAAATACCAGAGATGGGGTAGTTTATAAAGAAGAGACATTTTTCACAGTTCTAGAGGCTGGAAATCTGGGATCAGGGTACCAGCATGGTGAGGGCCCTCTTATGGATCACAGATTTTGGTGTTTTTTTTTTTTTTTGCATAGTTCCCTGGGTGGGAATCGAACCCAGGCTGCAGTGGTGAGAATGCTGAAGCCTAGCCACTACACCACCAGGGAACCCCCTTGGATCACAGATTTCTTATTGCAGCCTCACATAGAAGAAGTGGGCAGGGGAGCTCTTCTGGGCTTCTTTTATAAAGGCCCAGTCGTGAAATAGCTGCCCTCATGACCTAATCACCTCCCATAAGCCCCACCTCCTAATACCATCCTCCTAGGGGCAAAGGTTAGCTTTTAACATATGAATTTTGGGGTATACATTTAGACCATTACCATATGTAAAAAAAATTTTAAAAACCACACCCTTAAGAGTTGTTCATTTTACTATTATACTATATATAAATTATATCTCAATAATATATTACTAAAAATATTCAGAGTTTTTTCTGTGGCCAATTAGGCCCCGGGGTTGTGTCTTTGGCTCGCTCCTTCTTAGACTTCATCTCTTGACACTCTTATCCTTATTCACTTCCCAGACTCTCTGGTTTCTGTCCTGTTTCTCTAACACATCAAGCTGCTACCTCAAGCAGGGCCTTTACAGTGACTTCCCTCCGTCTGTAATCTCTGTCCTCACAGATCACCCTTCACTTTATTCAGGTCTCTGGTAGTCACAGTCGTAGTTGTCTGGAAAGCAGAGACTGAGGCAAGGACTGTTGTTAGTGCTTTATTTGGGAGGTATCAACAAGGCTGCTCACATTAGTACCCTGGGGCAGTTTTAACAAAGTACCACAAACTGGGTTGCTTGAAATAATAGGAATTTATTGTCTCACAGTTCTGGAGGTTCGAATTATGACATCAACATGTAGGCAGGGCCACATGTCCTCTGAATTCTGTAGGGAGGGGTCCTTCCTTGCCTCTTCTGGCTTCTGGAGTTGGCTGAAGTCCTCAGTGTTCCTTGGCTGGTAGATGCATCACTCCAATCTCTCTCCGTCATCACATGGCCATCTTCTCCCTGTGTGTCACTGTATCCTTTTTGTAAGGACGTCAGCCATATTGGATTACGATCTACCCTAATGACCTCACCTTAACTTGATTACAACTGCAAAGATTTTCTTTCCAAATAAGGTCACATTCTCAGGTACCAGGATGAAAACTTCAACTTATCTTTTTGGGGAACACAATCCAACTCATAACACTCAGTAAATACACAGGCTTGGTCACACAGGTCGCTTACGGCCAGGCTGTATGGAGAACCGTGTATAGGAACAGTCCATCGGAGGGAAATAGGGAGAGGAGGTTTATCTGCCCAGTATCCTCTAATCTCCTCTGATGAACAGTGTCCCACTGGTCAAAGTTCATTCAGGGGAATTAAATCCTCTGCATTTCGGATTGCATCGTTCAGCCCCACTGGCAGTTGCTCAGGAAACACGGCCCTGCAGTTGGGCACTTCAGCTGAGTTTCCAGAGAGGAGTGGAGAGAGGAGCCAGATATTCTAGGCCTGTGGCGGGGGAACCGCAGGGGCCCGTGTGGAGTGTTAGCAGCCGGGGAGGAGCAAGCAGCCCAGGATGAGGCAGGTGGTGTGTAGATGGGTCCCGAGTTCTGCTCCAATGTCACCCCATCAGGGAGGCCTTTCCTCACTACTTCAAACAAAATAGGAGCTCCCTCTCCATCTCTGTACTTTCTTAATTGGCTGAATTGTTCTTCATAGCATCTATCCCCGCTGGACATGTGACATATTTACGTGTTTGTTTGCTTACCCCTCATGTTACCCACCACAACAACATTCCATGAGAGTGGGGAATCTGTTTGTTCTCCGCTCTTTCCTCAGGGCCTAGTACAGTGCCTGGCACACGGTAGGAGCTCAATGAATATTTATTGAACTGCATGACTAGATGAATTAACATGGGTAAAGGAATGAAAAAGGATGAATCGCCACAGTCTGTTGGGGGAGGGGGATAGCTGAGTGGATGGCAGTGGCGGGCACACACCCGCCTAACATAAGCAGGTCAGAGCGCAGGTTCACCTCAAGGGAACGCTCCATTTCCAGGTTTCAGCTGTGCAGCAACCAGAGGTGAGGGGCTGCCGGAACCAGGGCAGCCAGGCCTCTGGGCAGAGAGGAAGGAGCTGAGGGAAGAGCAGTCTCCCTCAGGTGAAGGTGGAGGGCTGGGGGGTGTGATGCCTCTCACACTCTTGAGTCTTTCCTTCTTGACCTCTTCCTAAACCTTCAGAGCTATTTTCTGCCTCTGGAACCTAACTAGCTCTTTTAATCCACAAATGCTAATAAATGTATCTTCTTTAGTAGTGTGGCACTGCCATATTTTTAATGTGAAAATTGGTGCCACCAAAGCAAAGGACTTCAACTCCTTTTTATTTATTGTCCAGTCAAGATTTTTATATCTGTCTCACTTTAAATAATCTGTTTTACTTCCTTCGAGTTCTGCAAGCTCTTGGTTTAATATAGTCAATAAGATCTTAGTCACAGTTTCTTTCTTTCTGGGCTTATTTTCTCTGTGGAATCCACTACATAAAGTAATCTATTTCTGAAATATGTAGGAGCTGATCATTGGATTATAGGTGTAAAGGACATTGTAACAAATGCTACGTGACTGCAATTTACTCAAAATTGTTTTTTATGGCACTTTTCTTTATTAATGTGAAAATGTGTATAATAACAGGTAGAGAGGTTGAGTTGAGCAATATACTATGCTACTCCCACATAATATTAAAAAAGCAATGGTAGCTTTTTATTTCACCAAAATAGATATACTCCACTAGACAATAGGCATAAGACTAATGCAGTGACACGGCGACAGTATTTACCCAAGTTCATTACTGTCACTTTATCAACTCAACTTGAAGAAGTGGCAGGCAGAACACGTTCACACGAGGAGCGCCCGCGTTTGGGTAAGGAAGACTTTGGCTGGGGTGGGGTGCTGAACCCGGTTAGTCCTCACCCCTCGTTTGGGTCAGAGCGATTTGCATATCAATGATTTGTACTACTCTTCGTTCCAGAGCAATTGTCCCTTCTGGAAAGGTGACTGAGCCGGTGAAGCATTTAAGCTCTTTCATAGCCGACTCCCTGCTGGGCAGGCAGTTCATATGTTACACAAACTAACACAAATAACAACCAGGTTTGCTTCTCCGGAATACAAATTTACTTCTGGAGCAAAGGATTTTTCTTTTCTTTTAGGTCTTGTTTCCATAACTAAGTCCCAAATTTTAACTCTGAATAATTTTTTGAGGAGGGAGGAGGTTAATTATCACTATGCCTTTTGACGGTTTAATTTACCTTTCTGTAAAACAAGAGGCTATAACTGCATGTCATAGCCTCTTCACAGGGAGCATACAACTGACAACTTCAGCTTCTGCATTAATCCTATGTGAAGTGGAAATTGGAAGGCAGTCACTAGATAATCCCAAACCTATTTTTTTCTTGCTTCATTATAGTTTGTTGTTTGCTTTAATTCCAGTGCCCTAAAATTGAATATAGTAAAGTACAATTAAAACTACATAGCTAATTCCTCTGTAATTGACTTTTACATGCCATCATGATACAAATACCAAAAACAGAGAATTCTGCTTCTAAAACTTACAAAGAAAAGTAATAATACCTAATTTAATAATGTCAGTATTGAAGTTATAAATATGGGTCATTTGTGACTTTGCCTTATTGATAAAATTTTTAAAAATTTATGTTAACTGTAAACAAAATTTTAGCTACTTTTAAAATCCCTACTTATTGTTGTTTTAAGATTTTAATCTAAATATACTCTCCTAAAATTGACAAATCCTCAAACATTTAAATCAAAACCACAAAGATTTTTATTATAACCCACAAACTGAGCTTCTCCTGATTGGGGTTTTTTAATTACGCATGTCTTCTTTAGAAACCTCAAGGGACCCTGTGAGCTCTCGTGCTTTCCTAATGACCATGGTAGTATTCCTTACAATTCCCATGCAAATAGCCCTATCTGGGAAGGCACTTGTCTTGATTACATAGAAATTAATGTTGAAGTTATGGAAAAATGAAGTTGACTTGATTCAGTTTTCACTAGCCTGTCACCAATGCTAAATTGCAAGTTTCATCTGAGTCACCAAAATAGAATAGATGTGAAATTCCAAAGTGAGGTGCCAAGATGCAGCCTTTCAATCAAAACACCCAAGACTAGTTGCATGAGTCTAACACTCTGGTCCCACAGGGGAAATAAAAACGTTTAGGAAGTGGGCACCAAGGGAGGATTTCGTGAGGAGTATTTCCTTGGTGAGAGCTATGCTGTGATTCCCGCCACCATGGGCAGGGGAAGGAGGGCTTCAGTTGGCCACTCAGACAATGGTACCTACAGTCAGGGGCACAGAGGTCCTTTGCCTTTCCTTCAAAACCAAACAAAATCCCTTATTTTCTTCCTCTGAGTCGCAGGATAATCATTAACAGCATCTCCTTTGCTCCTGTAGTTTCTGACCAACAATCAAATCCCTTTCAGACCACAAGAATAATTTGTAGAACAGTAAAGCTATTTATTCCTGATATTTCAAGAATCTCTCCTATCCTTATTCCTCTCAAGTTTCCTTATAAGGAAACCATTTTGTTCTTATCACCTGGGCAGCCATTTTTGACATGCCTTCTACTTTCGTTCTATTGATCAAACCAGTGACACCATCACTGAGGTGCAAGGACTTTGGACTCAGACCTGATCCGGTTCAGTACCCCCCGCACCCAGAACTGGCTCCAGTAGCCGGGCTCTTGTGAGCAAGTATCAACCTTTTTTGAGGCTTGTGTCCTAGTGATTATATTGGAGTTACTGGAACCTACTTCCAGGACTGGAAGGAGACATGTGTGGGCTCTGGGTAAGCTAATGATGACTGGTACTTTCAAAAGGATATTCTTTAAATAATTTTTCAACTTGTATTAGAGGAGAGGAAAGGTAGCAATATAAACACCTTGCAGTTCATTAGACCTACACTTCTCAAAATGCATGTTAGACAATTTGGGGTCTCACTTCCATTCCAAGCAGCTCATCAGAGTTTTTCTTTCAACCCAATGAACACTCCTTTGAAAGTACTAATGAACATAGTTTTCTGTATTTCATTGTATTTTCAGAGATATTTGCCCTTTCTTGTGGAGTAGTGCCCTGGACCTCTGTCTTGGCTCTGCTTCATAGGCAGCTCTGAAGATTAAATGAGATACTCTAAACACATGCAGAGAACTCTGTACAGCATCTGACACTCAGGATGTTCAATAAATGGTGACTGTTATTAACATCATGGCCAAAAGCTCTGGGCGACTCTGAGCCTCTGTTAATGGCAGGTCACAGGCAGTCCTTTTTGCCTCTAGCTCCTTACCTGTAAGCATTCTCTGAGTAAAGCCATTTTGAGAAAGCATTTGGTGATGTCGGATGATTCTCAACAGCTCTTGGAGGCTGTTATAAATTAATTTTAATAAATATGAGACTTTTTCCCTCCCTCATACCTCTATCATGAAAAGCAGCAACATAAATGCTTTTGGTTATCTTTATATAGTATCACAATTCCAATGTTATTTACCTTAAAAATGATGGATGGAAATCAACCGGGGGACAAGCACTGAGCAGGAAGTGTTCGTTGCCCAGGGAACGGTGGCAGGTCTGAAAGGAGGTCCTGGCTATGGAGTGGGGGTGGGGGGTGAGAGGGGTGGGGGGTGAGGGGGGTGGGGGATGGCAAATTCTTTGGAGGAGTTTTGTCAGTGTAAAAGCACGCCAGGGTGCACACGCTGTTTCATTCACTCCAGTCTCCTTGAACCTCCTGTAAGCAGGGGAGTGAAAGGCGGCTAGGAGAGAAAACAAAAGTGAGGAAAGCAATGCTATGTCTTTTTTGCCATTGTCTACCCCCAACTGTGTACCATAAATATCAAAACAGTGCTTGGTATAGTCCCAAAGATTTAACTTGTCCCCAAATTCCTGAACAACCATCAGAGCAAAGTTGATTTTCGGCAGAGTGCAACAGAACAATTTCTAGGCATGGCATTTGTTGTGCACACGTAGTAGACACAGACAGTAGAGACACTACTCCCCATTCTGGCCATGGAGAGAATGGCATGTGGGGCCAACCATCCCAGGTCACCCGAGTCCCTTGGGACCTTGGTCTCCAGTCCCTAAACCTCAGTTCGGCTGTGGCTCCACTACTCCCCATTCCTTTATGTTTCTTTTCCTCATGCAGGTGATGGAAGCCCAAGCAGTCCAAGGCTCAAGGCCTGAGACCAGTTTGTCACCCCTTCAGTCACCAGTGGTCATTATCCTGGTCTGCTGGCCACTGCTCCCTGCTTCCCTCCACGCCTGCGCTGCCTCTCCTGCCATCCCAGCTCTTCCTCGCCCTTCAGGAGAAATTGTCCCCTGGATTCCACACTCAGAGACCAATGTGGCTGCTCCCATCCCAAGTCATAATAGCCCTCCGCTACACCCCTTTTTAAAGGGGAAATAGGAAAGGTGAGCAAGAAACCACTAGCAAATTTGACAGCTGCTGAGGAAGACTAATGGGTTTCTAAGGAAACAGAGAGGCAGCAGCCATTTTAGTGGCATTTGCTGTATGAAAAATATATAGACACGGACATCCCCCCGCCCCCCCCCCCCCCATTGGCATCTTCTCTCCCTTCACACTTCAGAGCCCCGAGGTGAGGGGTGGGGCCCAGGTTTCCCTGAGACGCCGCGGCCACCTTGTCACAGGTGGCCGGCCACTCGGAGTAACCACCTAGCGCCCTCCCCGCAGTGGGCGGGACCGCTGGACTCCCCACCCCCGGGCTCCGCAGTGCAGCGGCGGGCGGCTGGGCCCTCCCTGTCCCCACGTCCCGCCCCTCAGGTCCCCTCCCTCCACCCAGCCCCGCAGGCCACGAGCGGGCTGTTGCAGCGAGGCGGGCCGGGAGGAGCGGTCCGCACGGGCGGCGGCAGGGCCGGCGCAGGAGGTCGCTGCAGCCAGGGACTCCGCGCACCGCTGCCCAACATGGTCGCTGCGCACGCTGCCCATTCTTCCTCCTCCGCTGAGTGGATCGCCTGCCTGGATAAAAGGTAGCTCGGGAAGGGCCCCTACCGGGCCGGGGCAGAGCCGCAGCCCTATACCTGGGCGCAGCCTGCCTGACTGCGGGAGGAGGGTCCCCGAGCGGGGGAGGGGGCGAAGGGCCTCGTCCGGGTTAGCACCTGCACGAGAGTCCTCCGTGAGGTGGGGAAAATCAAGTGCAGTGCGGCGCCGGGGGTGCGGGGGCGGAGTGGGGGCGCCAGCCTCTCCAGTCTCCCTCCCCTCCCTCCCCTACTGCTGCCTCCCCTACCCCCTCCCCGGGACTCCAGGCTTGGCTCGCTTGTCCAGCTGTTCAGACCACTGGGAGTAAATGTAATTTAAGTTTTCAGGAGGGATGGGGGCAAGGCAGGTGCAGAGTAACATTTTTGTTGTTGTTGTCCCTGAAAGCAAAGTGTGAGGGACCCAGTGGCGCTGTCAAGTGCTGTCTCAGCCTGTGTCCCCCGCAGTCGCTTGCTCAAGGTCTCTGTTAGGGAAGGTCATGGGGGAGACTGCCTTGGTCTTATGACTTGTTTCTGAGGAAAAGACCCTTACTCTAAAAAAATTAAAACCATAAAGCACTGTAACTTCCCTCCACAGCTCTATATAAGGAGCTGCTGGGTGTTAAAACAGACTGCAGTTATTTCCAGGCTGTGACAGCATAATTTTCTGTTTGTCCAGATTGTGGGTTTAGCAGTAAACGTTACATACTATGTTAGCAATTATAGTTTATTGCCCCGATTAAAAGGCGACGCACCCGAACTTTTAAGAGCTGAACAAGAAATCTTACACAGTGAACTGCCTCTGCATTTCCGAGGTTGATGCAGCAGGGCAGTGATTCATGTCTTGCAGCTATCTGCATATCTGTATTTGCATTTGTGTGAAACATCTTGCACGCTGCCATATTGAGATTTTTACAATCAGCAGATTCATAGGTAGAGCCAACTTGAAAACCTGAAGTATGGTATGCTCTGCGTACTTTACTATTATAGGCCTTTGTTGAAAAAAATAAAGTAATTTGAGAAAAACTAAATGTGCTCATTTGAATAACAATATTATCTGAAAATAATCCTTACTTTCATTTATCACACAGTAGCAAGATTTTTGGCAGGCAGTGCCCTATTTATGTCTAAAATGATATTTACTAATATTAGAAAAGTCACATGCAATAAATAGAGAATTGAAGTGATGATTAAATCATACAGGATTAATAAGGGAAGAGCCTACTAGTTTCATAAATAATCTAAATTTAATAGTTTAGGAGAGATGAATTATAAAAGAAGAGGAAATCAAGTCTCTTTTACTTAACCTATAAATATTAGTACTTCCTCATGAGTGAATTTTTAAGATAATAGATTCCATATTTCTATTTGCTGAAGTGCATGGCAGGCCATTTTTTGAACAGTCAGTAATTCACTGGAAACCCTTTCGTCAATGAGTACTTAGGGCAAAATCACAGAGCGATACTAACACCAATGGGCATATTGACTCTGTCTTTTCATAGTACGTATTTGCCCAAATGATTTTGTTTGGAGTGGATTTTTAGAACGTAGTGCCATAATCTAATACCACCATTCACAATGGGGAGAAAAAACAACCCTCCACAAATACTGAGCCTGTCATTCATGGGGTACAGAGAGTGGACAAATCCATAAGTTAAGATTTTTCATCCCAGAGCTGTCACCAACTCTGATCCTGGACATGTCACTTTTATTTCCTTAAGTGTCTGAAAAATGAGGATAGAACCATAAGTCTTGCTAAGGGTTAGTGGATCAAAAGTGGGAAATATGGTGAAAGTTCTTAGAAAACTTTTAGGTGACATGCAGGTAGGTATTGGTGTTGAGAACCTTGCATTTTCTGCAGCGTTGATGCTGGAGTCCCTTTGAAGAAACGTTTAGGACGGCAATGTCATTGTAAGAGGGCCTTGTTTTGAAGTTGCATTTTTACTTAGATTGTCTGTTAATTTTTTTAGAGGAGGAGGAAGGTTAAGGATTCTGATGGAAGCGGGCTTGTAATGTCCCCTGAAGTCGCTCCTTAGTGGGACACTGCCCTTGATACTTCTGTGAAATGCAGTTTTGATACCCTGTTCTAAGTACTGTGTTGGGCATTGGGGATGCAAGAAAAAAAATATGCTTATTGACTTGAGGTGGGGGGTGAGTGTGGGACAGCTGCATAAACAACTAACCACAATGCAGTAAGTGCTTTAATGGAGATGTATGAAGTGCTTTGGGAAGCAGAGAAGTTGGCATCTCTGCCAGGAATGCTTCCCATAGGCTCCTGCCTGGACCTTGGAGTTTGAGGGGAATTCTATCAGGCAGAGACTTTGGGGAGGGCATGCCAGGCAGAGGGAACGATGTGAACAAAGACACACGGAAGCAACATATAAATCCACTGATTTCTTCCCAATTACATATTCCTCTTGTCACCAAATCTTGAGTATGGGAAAATATGCTGTATTTTTCTAAAACTTTTGATTATGGACATTTTTGAGCAAACATGCAAAAACAGAGGGAATGGTACAAAAATAGATGGAATGGTACATTGAACCCCTATTTACCACTTGGAGGTATGATGCTGAGACCATTTCCAGCTGGGAAATGTATTATAGTTTAGATATGTGAGTACATGAACACATCATGCAAGTAGCAGTTGTTGGAGACAGCTAGAAAGAGGCCCAGGGGTCGGAAACAAAAATGAGACTTAAAGGTGAACATTTGTAGGAGTACAGAAGTATGAAATTAAAGTTGAAACAAACTAAACAAGGAAAATAAAGCTTAGAAATGTTTGTTGGGCATGCCTAGAAAGTTATCAGAGACAAGACAATACTATATAAACTTGCATGTGGGAGGCAGCGTTGAAAAATATGTAGATACATGGATTAGGCTGAAGAACAAAAATCCAAAGCTGCTTATGTATCAGGCATCCACGTTCTTGGACTATGGTGGGGTCAAGGAGATGAGCGTGTACAAACACTAATTAATCTTAAAATCAACAAGGCACTGAATAATTGGATGGAGAAAAAGATACTAAAAAAGAAAAACATCTCAGCAGACATTGTTAAAGCAATAAAACAAAACAAAACAAAAACCTACGACTATGTCATAGGTCTTACAGTTTTTCCTGAGGAGGGATGGTAACTAGAAATGTATTACATAGTAGTCACTATTTCAGATTTAAGATACATAAAATGCTTTTCTTTTTGTTTACTATGCTGACCATTGTTTAAGTTTAGTGAAAATGTTTTTACTGTAAGATTTTAAATTTGCCACCTGTGAATTTAAGGACCATTTTTTGAGTTCTAATTCTTATGGTTGCTAAGGGAGTATCCTGAAGGGGCTTCACATATTCGCATGTGTGTAGTGAATCATTGCTAATATTCACAAGTGTGACACCCGAGTCGGTGAACTGTGGCCCCTGGACCAGAACTGACAGTATGTCTTCTGAGCTAAGAATGGTTTTTACATTTCTGAATGGCTGGAAATAAACCCAAAGAAGAGGACTATTCCATGATTCCTGAAATTTATATGAAATACAGATGTCAGTGTTCATAAACAAAGTTTTATTGGAACACAGCCACACTCATTTGGTGACCTATTGTCTACGGCTACTTTTGTGCTACAACGGCAAGGTTGAGTAGCAGCAACAGATGGAGGCTGTGTGACCCACAGACTTGAAAGCGTTTACTGTGTGGACCTTTGAAGAAGTTTGCCCCCTGTTATAGATGAAAGAATCTAGCTAGCTAAGTGATTGACAGAGAAACCACTGGAGATGAAAGAAATTATCTTTGTCTAGGAAGGAGTTCACAGTGTTTGGTTTCTTGTTCTTCATTTAGAAGCATAGCTTAGAGCAGGGGTGTCCAACCTTTGGCTCCCCTGGGCCACATTGGAAGAAGTAATGTTTTAAGTAAGTTTACGAATTTGTGTTGGGCTGCATGCAGCCCGTGGGCGGCAGGTTGGGCAAGCTTGGCTTAGAGAGAGGTCCTCAGTTGATCAGTTTATTTGAGGACCACTGGTGATCACAGGCCAAAGCAGAAAATGAGGCTAACACGCTATGGATAAGTAAAAAAGGTTGACATCTGTCACAACAGCTAAGGAATTTTAAAAATGATTAATGTTTCACTTTAAAAATGCCTCTAACAGTGTCTTTGCATCTGACTTGATCCCCAGATAGATGTTGAGTTAGCTATTTTGATGTGACTAAGAGTGAAAGCAATCAAGGGGCAAATTTGTTAAAAACCAAAATGCCTTGTAGCAGACATGGTGAGAGAGGATGACTCAGATATCAAAGAAGCATCAGACATGGTCTTACCCTTGAGGAATAGGGAAGATCAGAGAAGCATGCAGAGCAGAAGTCAGGCTGGGCTGGTGTTTCCCCAGGTGGTTCCCAGGGGATGACATTACCCTAGTGAATTCTCAGGGTTCAAGGCTGGTCTTGTAATCTCTGAATCCTGATTTGTCAGCACATCAAGAATCAGTACATTGTTCAGGGACAGATACACAGGTCCTAAACTCTCAGAGACTGTAAAAATCAAAAAGGACAGTTCATGAATTTGAAAATAACATCAGAGAACTGAACGCTCACATTCTTTGGCTAATGCATTCCTTCTCTAGGCGAGCTGTGTGGGAAACTCAATTATTATGAGAACGCCATGTTGTGCATTTACAATGAGAAGCAAAGCTGCCAGGAGACCAGGAGGACACTTCCAACTTCTGGCCAGCTCATTCTCTTCCTAGAGCGACAGAGCGCAGGAACTGAAGTATAATCAGAAGATAGTTTTGGGACTCCTTCAGGGCGCCTTAGTGGTCATGCTTTCTAATCAGATGACGGGTGCATGTACTCCCATAGCACACTGTGCCCAACACTGTGATAATGCAAGTCAGACTCGATCGCAGGGGCTGATTTACTTTTCTTTTTGTATCGCTTGATGTCAGACCTTTTTTTTTTTTTTTTAATTCATTATTTAGTCTCCAATACTGAAGTGCCCTGACTAGAAGTTGCTTATGGGATCAGGGTGAGACTGCCAGATGCATCCTCCTCCTCAGGGATGGAGTGGCAACTGCAACCTTGTAGGCATGTCCTTTCATTTGTCCCCTTTGCCTTGGAAAGTGTTTGAATGGGCACCATCACCCTCTGCCTCTGCTGCTCCTTCTGTGTTGCCTTAGCTGATATGAATGCATTTTTTAAAAAAATGACATGCATAGCTCTATTGTAATCCATCACTAGAAATAGTTTTATTACAGAAGATTTCAAAATGTACAAAAATAAGGAGAACAGTATGATAATTCTGTTGTACCTCCCCCTCTCCCTCCAACAATCATCAACTCACAGTCAATCCTGTTTTATTTATACGCCATGCACCACCCACTACCCCCAGGATTATTTTTATGCAGATCACAGCCACAATATTATTTGATCGTTAAATATTTCAGTATATACCTCTAAAAGGTAAAGACTCTTTATAAAGAAAACAGTATCATTTTTACACATTAAAAATTTGACGTTAGTTCCCTAATATAATCAAATATCTTATCAGTGTCAGATTTCTTCATTCATTTCATAACTTGCTTTTTTGCAGTTTGTATCAGGATCTAAATATATCATGCCTTTAAGACTCTTTTAATCTCTGTGTTCTCCTTCTATATCTTCCTTTTACTAAGTTTGTTGAAGAAACATGTATTTTTTTCAGTCTAAATTTTAATTATGCCCCATGGTGTCTTTTAATATGTCCCTTTGTCTCTCACATTTTCTGTAAATTGGTACTTGGATTTAGAGCTTGATCAGATTTAGATATGATTTTTTGGTAACAATACTTCACAGAAATGTTATATTCTTTCATCACCAGGCACATAACGTCAAGTGATCTCTTTTTGTGATGTTAGTAATATATTTATCAATAGTTTTAAAAATTTTTCAATTAAAGTTGACGTGTAATATTATGTTTCAGGTTTACAACACAGTGATTAGACATTTGTGTAATTTATGAAGTGATCACCCCAATAAATGCAGTACCCATCTGACACCGTATATAGTTATTATAATACTACTGTGTTTCCCGTGCTCTACTCTTCATGACTACCGATTTGTACCTCTTAACCCCCTCCCTCCTTTCACTTATTCCCCAACCTCCCCCACTGGCAACCATCCAAATGCTCTCTGTATCTATGAGTCTGTTTCTGTTTTGTTTGTTCATTTATCCTATTCTCTAGATTCCAGATTTAAGTGAAATCATATGACATTTATCTCTGTCTGACTTATTCCACTCAGCACAATACCCTCTAGGTCCACCCATGTTGTTGCAGATGGCAAGATTTCAGTCTTTTTTTTATGACTTGAGTAATACTCCATTGTATGTATGTACCACCTCTTCTTTATCTGTTCATCCTTTGATGAACATCCAAGTTATCTCCATATCTTGGCCATTTTAAATAATGCTGCAATGAACATATAGATGCATATGTCTCTTCAAAGTAGTGTTCTGGATTTCCTTGGATAAAAACCCATAAGTGGGACTATGAGGTCCTTCTTTGTCTCTAGTTATAGCCTTTGTTTTAAAGTCCATTTTGTCTGGTGTAAGTATTGTT